>SNQJ01S0056839.1:20669-35991 GCA_010110895.2 Picea sitchensis | reverse complement strand
TATGTTCAAGCTCAAGCAGAGGCAACCATTCATGAAACAGAGCATATACATAGAAAACTATGGAGTTGTTCAACCCTTCTCCACATTAACAAAAAACTGAAATTACAAAATACATGATAAGACATAATCCTCTAGAATACTTCATCTTTCACCTACCTAATAAATGCAAACTTACATATCTTATATGTGCATTTAAGATGGTTGTCATGTATCAGAGTTGGTGAAACGGGTAATGGAGGAATTACTCCATTTAACACCCCCCCTTAATTCCGACCATTACAAAAATCAACACAAGCAATGCCTAAGTGTTGTCTCTTAAATTCAAAAGTATTTCTTTCGAATGGCTTGGTGAAGATATCTGCTAATTGTTCTTTCGAACCACAAAACTATAGCATAATGCTACCATCATTGACAAGCTCACGGATGAAATGATAGCGAGTGTCTATGTGTTTACTCTTGCGGTGAAACACATGATTCTTAGATAATGAAATTGTTGAACTATTTTCACAAAATATAGGAGTTGGCTCTTTTTCTTCATGTGCAATATCACTACGGATCCTTTTCAACCAAACTGCATGACATGCTACTGAAGATCCTGCCACATTCTTTGTTTCTGCTGTAGAAATTGTGACGATGGGTTGTTTCTTATAAGCCCATGAAATCAAGCTTGTACCAAACAAAAATGCATACCCAAAAGTACTTTTCCTATCATCAACACTATTTGCAAAATCACTCTTCGTATATCCAACAAGTGAGTCATCTTCTGAAGTAGAATACCAAATTCCATAATCTATTGTACCTGCAATGTACCTCAAAATTATTTTTCCAACTTTCCAATGAGAGATTTTGGGATTCTCCATAAATCTGGAAATTAAGCTTACTGCATACATAATATCTAGTTGGGTAGTTGTAAGGTACACGAGGATTCCTACAAGCCTCTTATACAAAGTATAATCAATTTATGTTCCTTCATCTTCTTTGCTCAATTTTGTACCCATTGCAATTGGCATATTTGTTGACTTTCATTTGTTCATTTTTTAACCTTTTCAAAATATCTGTGGCATATTTTCACTGACAGATAAAAATTCCCTTTACAGATTGCTCAACTTCAATTTCCAGAAAATATTTCATGAGACTAAGATTAGGCATTTCAAATTCACTTTGCATGGCTGCTTTGAATTCATTCAACAACAAATTTCCTGTATAAATCATGTCATCAACATAGAGACAAAATATCAAAATATTACCTCTCTGGTCTCTTTTGGTGTAAAGTGTGGGCTCATTGTTGCTCCTATTGAACCCATTGTTGAGCAAATAAGTATCAATGTGATTGTACCAAACTCTTGGAGCTTGTTTCGAACCATACAATGTTTTCTTCAATCTGTACACTTTGTACTCTTTACGTCTTATCTGAAATCCTGGTGGTTGAACCACATAAAATTATTCCTTTAAAAAGCCATTTAGAAAGGTCGATTTAACATCCATTTGATAGATTGACCATTTGTTTTGAGCTACAACTGTCAAAACGGCTCTGACAGTATCCAAACATGCTACTGGAGGAAATGTCTCTCCATAGTGAATACCAAGGTTTTGAGAAAACCCTTTTTCTACAAGTCTTTCCTTGTGCTTCTCTACTTCGCCTTTCTCATTGAATTTTGTCTTATAAACCCATTTAACTCCAATGCTAATTTTCCCTATGGGGAGATCCACAATATCCCATGTGTTGTTTTTTTCAATTGCTTCAACTACTTTGCTCATTGCATCAACCCATTTTTCTTCCTTGACTACTTCTTCAAAGTATATTGGTTGACAAGATAACAAAGCAAAGTGTGCTTGTTGATCCATGTCATCATTATGCTCATAATTTTCTCTCAAGCTTCTTGTTCTTTGGTTCCTTAGATTTGTTATAGTGGGATATGAATCATTAC
Source organism: Picea sitchensis (assembly GCA_010110895.2). Lineage (NCBI taxonomy): Eukaryota > Viridiplantae > Streptophyta > Pinopsida > Pinales > Pinaceae > Picea > Picea sitchensis. Next base: position 34,063 of record SNQJ01S0056839.1, on the reverse strand, counting down.
TAGATGAAGAAGAAGAAATGTGCTTTGTTTGTTCTCCTTGGACTTGTACTTGAAATCTTGGAAGTCTTGGTAGAGAAGCTTATTTTCATGTAGCTTCCACTTGCTTATATTCCTGTATAGAAGGAATCTGTTCTACAGGTATTTCACTTGTTTGGTTATCCCAAGATTTATCTTCTTGGACTTTCACATCTTTGCTTACTATCAACTTCTTGGTAATAGGATTATACAACCTATATTCTTTAGATTGTTCATTGTATCACACAAATATACATTTTTCACTTCTATAATCAAGCTTTCTCCTCAGCTCTTCATGAACATGAGCCTAAGCTACATAGCCAAAAACTTTAAAATGAGAAATGCTAGATTTCATACCACTCCAAGCTTCTTGAGGGACTTGATCTTTCAGAGTGTTGGTTGGTGACAAATTTAAAATATAAATTGAGCATGCCACTGCTTCACCCCAATATTCATTTAACAAATTCTTGGCCTTTAGCATACTTCTGGCCATATTCATTATTGTTTGATTCTTCCTTTCAACTATTCCATTATGTTGTGGAGTGTATCTTGTGGTAAATTGTCTCTTGATTCCATGTTACCTGCAATATGTTGCAAATTCCTTGGATTCATACTCACCTCCTTGATCTAATCTGAGTACTTTGATGTGCTTCCCACTCTATTTCTTTGTCAAGGATTTAAATTCTCTGAATTTTTCAAATTTATATGATTTGTGCTTGAGAAAGTACACCCATGTTGTCCTGCTGAAATCATCAATGAATGTTAGAAAAAAAAAATTGCCTCCTATTGACCGAGCTTGCATTGGACCACAAAAGTCTATATCAAACAGTGCAAGGTGTCATTTTTCTCTGTAGGAACCATTGGGAAAACTATCCCTTTGGTGTTTGGCCAAAATACAACTCTCACGGGAGTTTTTCTATTCATTTATAATGGGCAAACCTTTGACTATAGACTTCTTCTGTAAAATACTAAGACTGCTAAATGGTAAGTGACCATATCTAAGATGCCACAATCAAGTCTCATATGAGCTTGATACATTTTGGGCATATGACTGTGACAGACTTACATTTCTCAATATCAAAGGGAACATTATGTTTTTGGTCATTTGTATTGTAGCTATAATTTTCTTACTGGGTGGTTTCTCCAAGATTGTACTCTTGGAACCTTCAAAAATGATCTTATAACTATGTTCATGCATTTGGTCTACACTCAATAGATTATGTCTAAGACCATATACATAACAAACATCATGAATTACTTATTTTCATCTTGTTTGGTTAATATAGAAATGATGCCCTTGCCTGCAACTTTCTTTTGATAATCATCTCCCAATTTAATTTGAGATGTGACAGAGTTATCTAAACTAGAAAATAGATCTTTGTTATTTTTCATATGATTGTTGCAGCCATTGTCCAGCAAGAAGAGATCGTGACTATTTCTTGCTTCTTCTGTAACTTGACATGAAAAGAACATTGATTCAGATGTTCCTTCTTCAGTGTTGGTAACATTTTCCCTGCCCCTATTCAGATCTGCTTGCTTCTTTCTACACTCACTTTCATAGTGGCCAAACTTATTGCAATAATAGCATTGGATCCTTTATTTGTCAGTCCATCTTGGCTTATTAAAATTTCTACCTCTCCCCCTTTAGTTCTGAGAGTGTTTTTGTGGTTGTTCTGGTTGTTCACTCCGTTCTTAACATTCTAAAGTTGATCTCTCTCTCTCTCTCTTGTTCAAGAGAAACCTCTGCCTCGTCTGCCTTTGTTTTTATTCCTTCGACCTCTTCCTCTTATTATGGAGGCCTGAGACTGAAATGCATTCTCCAAAGATTCAACATTTCGACTGAACCTACTTTCATAGGTTAACAAAGATCCCATGAGTTCTTCAACTGTAAATTGTGATAGGTCTTTCTACTCTTCTATAGCGACCACGACCATATTAAACTTATCAAGAAGGCTTCAAAGTACCTTCTCAATGACCTTTTTCTCTTGGATTTATTCTCCATGGGTGTGCAGCTGATTCACGATGCTCGTGGCATGGATCATAAAATGATCCACAAATCTGAATCCTTCATTTGAAGAGTCTCAAAACTCTTCCTGAATGTTTGCAACTTTGCATTTTTTACTTTGGCAGTACCCTGATAGAGTATTTCAAGAGCATCCCATGCCTGTTTGGCATGATCTACTGCTGCGACTTTGGGGAAAATATATTCGTCTAACCCTTGTTGGATGAGCCATAGGGCTTTGCTATCCTTATTCCTGAGTTCTCCGAGGCCATTTCTCTGCGCATTTTTCATTACTTGTAGATCCATTGAATCTGGTTCTTGAAATCCATTAACCACTGCTTCCCAACAATCTTTAGACCAAAGGAAATTCTTAATCTTAATAGACCATACATCATAGTTCTTACCCGTTAAAACTAGACCTCGTGTGAGCGTTGGGCTATTGCTAGATTCCATGGCTTAGATCTTGAAAAAATCTTGCTCCTATGTCAAAATGGGAAAAAACCCCAAAAAAAATTGCTCCTTTGTCGAAATGGTTAAAACCCAAAATGTTTTTGCTCCTTTGTCGACATGGACAAAACCCAAAAAAATAAAAAAATCTTGAACGATTGTCTTTCGAAATGGGAAAAAAGACCCAAAACTTTTTCTTGGATGCTTCTTGTCCAGAGGTGGGCGTGCCCTATCCATAGCAAAGGAGGGCATCCAAAAGGCCAAAAAATCGTGCGCGGAGGCACGGGTTATGGATGCTCCCTTTACACTAGCTGGGGGGCATCCATCTTTTTTGAAGGTTTTTCCCTCAAACTTTCGCCCCAAAACATCTTGGAAGTTGCTCCTCTTCCTACTGTGGCTTAAAGAAGCTCGAAAGTGCTCTCAAACACCCTGCAAATCGCTCTCCAATATTCGAAGAGTCTTAGACTAGATCTGATACCATGTTCAAGCTCAAGCATAGACAACCATTCATGAAACAAAACATACACACAGAAAGCTATGGAGTTGTTCAACTCTTCTACACATTCACATAAAATTGAAAATACAAAATTCGTGATAAGAAATAACTCTCTAGAACACTAAATTCTTCACCTACCTAATAAATGCAAACTTAGTTATCTTGTCTGTGCATTTAAGATGCCTATCATCTATCAAAGTTGATGGAGGAATTACTCCATTTAACCCATTGTTAAAACTTCCATATACATAAATGTGAGTATACTCAAATCCTAACTTTAACTTTAGTTCAAATTTTTGAGAAATGTTTACATCGGTAAGTGTTTATGTTTCATAATCTTTGATAAATTATAAATATAGTTAATTGTAATAACCTTGATAAAAATATAAGGCGTTGTCTAATTCTAAGTTTTAGTTTTTTTGTCGGAATGGTAACATAAATCTGCACGAAATCACTATTTTATGTTATTTAAAATCCATTTTTTAATACAAAAATGGATTCAACATGTTGAAAAAACCCTAAGACATTTGGATTATAGACTCAAATCTATAAATCTAACAATTTTTCATCACCAAAAAATATCACAGAAAAGAGCCAAAACTTTTAAACTACAAACTAAATTTCAAATAACTAAATAAATTTATTAAACCATTCTTCACTCACAATTTTCTAAATTTGTTAAACAATTCTTACTCACAATTTTCTAAATTTGGATCAAAATAAAATAAAAAAATGTAATTATAAAAATAAAAATGGTACAATGTACACATTGTTAAAACTTCCATATACATAAACGTGACTATGCTCACAACACCCAATGTGAAAGAGAGAATTCAAAACCTGTCAGTGCATATGGATCCTCGACTAAAAAACCCAAGAGAGGAAAGTGTTTTGATCATCGTTGTGCACATTCCATCGCTTTAACTCTTGAATTACTCTCGGTTTTGGACTTCATTTCACAACCACGACAACCAAGGACCGATTCACATTTTTCGAAAACGAAGTTACACTCCGTACTGTAGCTAAGTTTCTGTACTTTTGTGTTGACCGGGGATTCCAATTGCAATTCGACTGTATTTGCAAACCTTCAAAGAAACAGAGGACGAAGCTTTCAAAGACTAATAAAATTGAAAAGCAGGGCCCCCAAGCCCATTGATACAGTAGGGTGGAGCGAGATGAGAATACAATACAAGGACACAATTATCTATGCAACTCTGTTGGCATAGCTGCACTGATAAGGCCAATTGGTTTAATTGTTATCGGAGTAAGCTAACAATGGAGCAATCTTCTTTTCAGCTAAAAAAAATGAGTTTGAATCTGGCCAGATTTTCAGGGGTAGCTTGAGTTTGGCATGAATTAAAGTTCCATGCATTTCAAAATTTTATCTCTGGGATTTTGCCTCATTTTAAACCAATCCAGATGCCCAAAAAATCGATCAAACTTCTAAATTGACCAAAAATATAAAACTGCATCACTGAAAAATGGAGCAGAAAAGTAACTAGACAAGAAAGATTACTCCTGAGTTACCCCACTCCTTTTTAATCTGGGTCCAGAGAGTTGTGTGGAAGAAGTGGATTCATCTTATCTGCCAGTACCCATGTTGTTCCCGGTTACGATGGACACCTCGTTCGGTTCTTCGTGATCTCCACCCTGATCCTGCATGGGCTCATACCCATATCCTTCCAAGAACTAGGGCCCTCTCTGCGACAACCACATTGGCGCATCTGGAACTTCCCACTCTCCCTCCAACATCTTTAGGGCAACGCTCATCCATGGCCTCTGGTTGGGGTTATCCTGAATACACCAGAAGGCAACCTTGGTCATCCTCATTACACCTTCTGCGTCCGCATTGTTATCCCCAAGCCTCTTATCAACCAAATCCATGTACTTTTCCTCCAAAGCCCTTAGCATGGCCCAGGCAGGGAAATAACAAAGTCGAGGATCGGCGGCATAGGGCTCGAAGTTCTTTCGCCCGGACACTGACTCCAACAACACCATCCCGAAGTTGTAGATGTCACATTTCTTGGTGGCGATGGAGTTTCGAAGCCACTTGGGCGCCAGGTACCAGGGCGTCCCTCGCACCGCCGTCATGACCTGCGTCATGTCGTCATTCAGGAGCTTCGACATGCCGAAATCGGAGACCTTGGGACTAAAATTTTTGTCTAGCAAGATGTTTTGAGGCTTTATGTCCAAGTGCATAATGGGTTCCCTGCACTGCTCGTGCAGATAGGTCAGGCCCCTAGCAGTCCCCACCACCACATTGTTGCATTGTTCCCACGTTAAATACTCGATGCCATCATCGTGCGAACACGAGAATAGATTTTTCTCCAATGAACCGTTCTCCAAGAGCTCGTAAACCAGGAGCCTCTAGTGGCTATCGGCACAGAAGCCATGGAGTCTCACCAGATTTATATGGCTTATGCTACCAATGGTAGCCACTTCGGCTCTAAATTCTTTGTAGCCTTGTCTCGGTCTGTCCAGCTTCTTCACAGCCACTCGGGTATTATCCTTCAAAATGCCTTCATACACCGACCCGAACTCGCCCGTCCCCAACTTTCTGTTGAAGTTATCAGTGGCTTCCTTGAGCTCGTGATAAGTGAACCTCGACGGCAGTCTCGGGAGCGTCTTCAAGAAGGTTTCCTCCTCCATTTCATCCGAATCGTTCTCTTCTTCATCCATCTTTAAAGGGTTGCTTGTAGCAGGCCCAGGTCGTAGTCAGGTCTGGGTAAACATGTATGAAACTTCAATGTAATAGATGAGGTTAGGTGAGAGAGGACGAGCTTGCATAACCCTCTTTTGTAAGGAGATCGTGTATCAAATTTCAAGGGAGAGGATGATAGAGAGGTCTGGGTAGAGAGGCCTTAGGAGGTCTTCGAAGTTTTGAGAGAGAGAGCTTGAGAGAACTGAGACTTTGTTATAGCCCAGTTTTTGTAAATAATCTGTATAGACACACAGAGATAATAGAAAAACAGTTTTCCTGCATATCGTGTGTTTATGTATGCTTTATATGTTTTTATGCATTTTCATGTTTTGAATGCGTAACTGGTGAAGTATTGCATGAGTTTCAATTGGTTCTCGTCTTTGAGTTTCCGAGTGCAAGGAGTGCACAGAAAGATCTTTGTATTGAGTTCAGAGAGAACCAGAGTTACTGAGGACTCTGTAGAGCTCTGTCAAGTGGGCATTGAGCCGGTGCAAGTGTACAGAGAAGAACTTCGTGTTGAGTTCAATAAGAAACTGAGTTATTGAACACTCTGTGAGGAAAAGCTTTGCAAAGTGTGCGTCGAGCCAGGAGAACGCCAAGAGGGCGAGAATAATTTCTTCTAAAGAAATCCTTCAGATCTGAGTTTCACGAAATCCCAGAAACACAAGGTGTGCGTGGGAGATCAAAAATCTTCGAGGAGATCAAGCTCGGAAGGGATAACGCAGAAAGTGCATAAGAGACGGACTTATTCCAACTCTGAAATCTCAAAGGAGGGATAATGCTACAAGGGAGAAGCGAGACCAAGAGTTGGATCTGCAGGAGGAAGTTCAAAGGCCGAGATCTTTAGACGTAGACTAAGTCTTCCAAGTCAGGGGAAGTCTAAAACTCAGGAGGAAGAGCGACAACAGTCGTAAAATAGGTTGTGGAAAGGAGCCTGGACCGTTAGATCTACATCCAATAAACAAAAGGAAGTGCAGGGGAGAAAAATAGATCCCATCCATTGGATATGGGCGTAGAGGATCAACAATCGTTGGACCTAGAGGAAGGTGCACAAGCCTTAATGCTCGCATGCACAAGAGAGAGAATCTCTCAAGGTTGGAACCTTGAGATTCCATAAGCGCAGAGAGTCGAAGGGTCGGAACGGATCTAGACTGTTGGATCCAGAGAGAATACATGTCAACAGGTCGAAAGATCTAAGGGAAGGTGGAGGTTGAAGTGTTGAAACAGTCGAAGTCCGAAGAGCCGAAGAGCCGAGAGTCGTCGATCTGCGAGGGGGCACTTGTCACCAGATCGTGAGCTCCGGGGAAAGTTACATTGTAGTTTTAGTTTGAGAACTAAAATAACCGAAGTCTGGAGAGCCGAAGTAGCTCTGAGCCGTCAGATCACTCGAAGTGAATTTGAGTCGTAGGACTAGGAGAGGAGACGTGGCAAGGATCTGAGCACTCCGGGTAAAGTCCCGAAGTGATCTGTAGTCGTCAGATCAAGAGGAGACGTGACATAGATCCATGCACTCCTGGTAAAGTTCTGGAGAAATTCATAGCTGTCGGATTTAGGGGAGACGTGGAACAAATCCATGCACTCTGGGGAAAGTCCTGAAGTAAACCTTAGCCGTTGATTCGAAGAGGACACACGTCAGTGGATTATAGCCTCTAGATAGAAATCATTGGAGGAAGGCGAGTTTGACATTTGAGATTTCCGAAGCCCGAAAATCCTAAGCGACGAGAGTCGTCGATGTGAAGGAGGACACGCGGCGCCAGATTTAGAACTCCGGAAGAAAACGGAGGAGGAAAAGTCCGAAGACCCGGAGAAGATCTTGATCGTTGATTAAGAAGGGAGTCTGAGGACCATTGATATGGTTGAGGAGGCCAAAGTCCCGAAGTGGGAGCACAACCATTGATTGGGGAGATACGTGTCATCAAATCTTCCACTCCGGAAGATATCCAGTCAACAGTGGCGAGGATTTGAGACTTGAAATTCCCGAAGGCCGGATTTGTGGAGGAGATCCTAGCTGCACAATTAAAGGGACAGGTGTCGAAAGATCTTTCATTCCAGAAGATTGCCATATAGAGGTAGCGAAGGTTTGAGACTTCAAAATCCCAAAGTCTAGAATCGCGAAGAGATCTGGTCCATAGATTTGGGGAGGACAGGTCTGAACCGTCAATCCAGGATACCGTCAAGATTGAGAGATCGACGATCCCACAGTATTTCAGAGATTGGAGGTGCATGAGCTTTAGCAGGGATTTATGTGGTCATATGAGGACGTCGTCCAAGGGCACATGTGAAGGACGAGCTTAGCAAAGGGAGCTTGTGAAGGTTGAGAATCAAGATTCCCGAAGGCCGGACTCACGGAGGAGATCATGGCCATAGATTCAAGGGGACAGGTGGCAACAGATCTTCCACTCCGAGAGATTTCCATATAGAGGAGAGTGGAGTTTGAGAGTTGAAACTCCCGAAGGTCGGAAAGGCGGAGTCAACAGGAGTCGTTGATTCAAGCGAACTACGTGTCGACAGATTGTGGAGGTCTGGGGAGACGCTTGGAAGGAGGAAAGAAGGGAGGAAATGGAGATTGATAGTGGCAGTTGATCGCGGGCAGCGCCAAAGGAGCAGAGATCAGCGGACAGAGGGGATTGCGGGGCCAGGACATGCTCGGACGATAATATTCCTTGAGCAGGCTGCAATTTCAACCATTGTTTTAGTGAGGGGCTACGTGTTAGCACGAGAAGGATTGCGGGGCGAAAAGCGGATTGGTTGGAAACCACTCTTGCGCACACCCGCAATCATGCATTAGCACAAGGACACAACCCAGGGACATATGAAGAAGGGGCTAGTGAAAAGGAGCTAGCACCCGTGAACTGAAGAGCGCTAGAACGCGCAAACAAAGGGTGTGGGTGTCACAGGACCTGTGCCAAACAAAGGAAAGGGGCCTGTGTATAATTGATCTGGGTTCATTCAGGAGACGAAGAGACGATTCAAATCAACAATTGGAACGATCTCGAGACCAGGAAGTCACAGAACCTCAGAAGGGGAGGGGGGGATGCATCAAAAAATGATCTTATAACTATGCTCATTCATTTGGTCTACACTCAATAGACTATGTCTAAGACTAGATACATATTAAACATCATGAATACACTTATTTTCATCTTGTTTGGTTAATATAGAAATGATACCCTTGAGTGGAACTTTCTTTTGATAATCATCTCCCAATTTAATTTGAGATGTGACAAAGTTATCTAAACTAGAAAACAATTCTTTGTTACCTGTCATATGATTGTTGCAGCCATTGGTCAACAACTAGAGATCATGATTATTGCTTGTTTCTTCTGTAACTTGACATAAAAAGAACATTGAATCAAATGTTCCTTCTTCAGTGTTGGTAACATTTTCACTGCTCCTATTCATATCTATTTTCTTCTTTCTACATTCACTTTTGTAGTGACCAAACTTCTTGCAATAATAGCATTGGATCCTTGATTTGTCAGTCCATCTTGGCTGATTAAAATTTCTACCTCTCCCCCTTTGGTTCTGAGAGTGTCTATGTAGTTGTTCCGGTTGTTCACTTTGTCCTGAACATTCTGAAGTTGATCTCTCTCTTGTTCAAGAGTGACCTCTGCCTCGTCTGCCTCTCCTTCTATTCCTTCGACCTCTTACCCTTCTTATGGAGGCCTGAGACTGAAATGCATTCTCCAAAGATTCAACATTTCCACTGAACCTACTTTCATGGGTTAACAAAGATCCCATGAGTTCTTCAATTGTCAATTGTGGCAGGTCTTTCGACTCTTCTATAGTGACCGCAACCATATTAAACTTATCAAAAAGGCTTCAAAGTACCTTCTCAATGACCTTTTTCTCTTGGATTTCTTCTCCATGGGTGCACAGCTAATTCACGATGCTCGTGACATGGATCATAAAATGATCCACAAATCTGAATCCTTCATTTGAAGAGTCTCAAAACTCTTCCTGAGTGTTTGCAACTTTGCATTTTTTACTTTGTCAATCCCCTGATAGGTTATTTCAAGAGAATCCCATGCTTGTTTGGCATGATCTACTACTGCGACTTTGGGGAAAATATATTCCTCTAACCCTTGTTGGATGAGCCATAGGGCTTTTCTGTCCTTCTTCCCGAGTTCTCCGAGGGAATTTCTCTGTGCATTTTTCATTACTTGTAGATCTATTGGATCTGGTTTCTGAAATCCATTAACCACTACTTCCTAGCAATCTTCAGACCAGAGGAAATTCTTCATCTTAATAGACCATACATCATAGTTCTCACCCATTAAAATTGGGCCTCGTGTGAGCGTTGGGATGTTGCTAGATTCAATGGCTTAGATGTAGACGAAATCTTGCTCCTATGTCAAAATGGGAAAAAAACCCCAAAATAATTTCTCCTTTGTCAAAATGGGCAAAACCCAAAATGTTTTTTCTCCTTCGTCGAAATAGACAAAACCCCCCCAAAAAAAATCTTGGACGATTGTCTTTCGAAATGGGAAAAAAGACCCAAATTTTTTGCTTGGATGCTTCCTATCCAGAGGTGGGCATGCCCTATCCACAACAAAGGAGGGCGTACAAAAGGCCAAAAAATCATGTGCGGAGGCACGGGTTATGGATGCTCCCTTTACACTAGCTGGGGGGTGTCCATCTTCCTTGGACGCTTATACACGGGTAGGGGGGCGTCCATCTGCAAAAACAATTTTTTTTAAGGGTTTTCCCTCAAACTTTCACTCCAAAACATCCTGGAAGTTGATCCTCTTCCCGTTTTGGCTGAAAGAAGCTCGAAAATACACTCAAACACCCTGCAAATCACTCTCCAATCTTCGAAAGGGTGGAGTCAACAACAGTCGTTGATTCGAGCGGACTACGTGTCGACAGATCGTGGAGGTATGGGGAGATGCTTGGAAGGAGGAAAGAAGGGAGGAAATGGAGATTGATAGTGGCAGTTGATCGCAGGCAGCACCAAAGAAGCAGATATCGGCGGACATAAGGGATTGTGGGGCCAAGACATGCTCGGACGATAATATTCCTTGAGCGGGCTGCAATTTCAACCATTGTTTTAGTGACAGGGTATGTGTTAGCACGAAAAGGATTGCGGGGCGAAAAGCGGATTGGTTGGAAACCACTCTTGCCTGCGCCCGCAATCACGCATTAGCACAAGGACACAACCCAGGGACATATGAAGAAGGGGCTAGTGAAAAGGAGCTAGTGCCCGTGAACTGAAGAGCGCTAGAATGCGCAGACAAAGGGTGTGGGTGTCACGGGACCTATGCCAAACAAAGGAAAGGGGCCTGTGTATAATTGATCTGGGTTCATTCAGGAGACGAAGAGACAATTTGAATCAACAATTGGAACGATCTCGAGACCAGAAGGTCGCATAACCCTAGAAGGGGAGGGGGGGTTGCATCAAAAAATGATCTTATAACTATGCTCATTCATTTCGTCTACACTCAATAGACTATGTCTAAGACTAGATACATAATAAACATCATGAATATACTTCTTTTCATCTTGTTTGGTTAATATAGAAATGATACCCTTGAGTGGAACTTTCTTTTGATAATCATCTCCCAATTTAATTTGAGATGTGACAAAGTTATCTAAACTAGAAAACAGATCTTTGTTACCTGTCATATGATTGTTGCAACCATTGTCCAACAACTAGAGATCATGATTGTTGCTTGCTTCTTCTGTAACTTGACATGAAAAGAACATTGAATCAAATGTTCCTTCTTCAATGTTGGTAACATTTTCACTGCCCCTATTCAGATCTGTTTTCTTCTTTCTACATTCACTTCTGTAGTGGCCAAACTTCTTGCAATAATAGCATTGGATCCTTGATTTGTCAATCCATCTTGGCTGATTAAAATTTCTACCTCTCCCCCTTTGGTTCTGAGAGTGTCTATGTGGTTGTTCCGGTTGTTCACTATGTTCTGAACATTTTGAAGTTGATCTCTCTCTTGTTCAAGAGTGACCTCTGCCTCCTCTGCCTCTCCTTCTATTCCTTCGACCTCTTCCTCTTCTTATGGAGGCCTAAGACTGAAATGCATTCTCCAAAGATTCAACATTTCCACTGAACCTACTTTCATGGGTTAACAAAGATCCCATGAGTTCTTCAACTGTCAATTGTGGCAGGTCTTTCGACTCTTCTATAGCGACCACAACCATATTAAACTTATCAGGAAGGCTTCAAAGTACCTTCTCAATGACCTTTTTCTCTTGGATTTCTTCTCCATGGGTGTGCAGCTGATTCAGGATGCTCGTGACATGGATCATAAAATGATCCACAAATCTGAATCCTTCATTTGAAGAGTCTCAAAACTCTTCCTGAGTGTTTGCAACTTTGCATTTTTTACTTTGTCAATCCCCTGATAGGCTATTTCAAGAGAATCCCATGTTTGTTTGGCATGATCTACTACTGCCACTTTGGGGAAAATATATTCCTCTAACCCTTGTTGGATGAGCCATAGGGCTTTTCTGTCCTTCTTCCCGAGTTCTCCGAGGGCATTTCTCTGCACATTTGTCATTACTTGTAGATCTGTCGGATCTGGTTTCTAAAATTCATTAACCACTACTTCCCATCAATCTTCAGACCAGAGGAAATTCTTCATCTTAATAGACCATACATCATAGTTCTCACCCGTTAAAATTGGACCTTGTGTGAGTGTTGGGATGTTGCTAGATTCAATGACTTAGATGTAGACGAAATCTTGCTCCTATGTCAAAATGGGAAAAAACCCAAAAAAAAATTGCTCCTTTGTTGAAATGGGCAAAACCCAAAATGTTTTTTCTCCTTTGTCGAAATAGACAAAACCCGAAAAAAAAAAAAATTGGACGATTGTCTTTCAAAATGGGGAAAAAGACCCAAAATTTTTGCTTGGATGCTTCTTGTCCAGAGGTGGGCGTGCCCTATCCACAGCAAAGGAGGGCATCCAAAAGGCCAAAAAATTGTGTGCGGAGGCACGGGTTATGGATGCTCCCTTTACACTAGCTGGGGGGTGTCCATCTTCCTTGGACGCTCTATATACACGGGCAGGGGGGTGTCCATCTGCAAAAACAAATTTTTTTGAAGGGTTTTCCCTCAAACTTTCACTCCAAAACATCCTGGAAGTTGCTCCTCTTCCTGTTGTGGCTGAAAGAAGCTCGAAAGTACACTCAAACACCCTGCAAATCACTCTCCAAACTTCGAAGAGTCTTAGACTAGCTTTGATACCATGTTCAAGCTCAAGCAAAGACAACCATTCATGAAACATAGCACACACACACACAAAACTATAGAGTTGTTCAACTCTTCTCCACATTCACATAAAACTGAAATTGCAAAATACATGATAAGAAATAACTCTCTAGAACACTAAATCCTTCACCTAGCTAATAAATAAAAACTTACCTATCTTGTCAGTGGATTTGAAGTAATGGAGGAATTACTACATTTAACAAGGTAAGCATTCTTAAAACTTCCATATACATAAATGTGAGTATATACTCAAATCCTAACTTTAACTTTAGTTCAAATTTTTGAGAAATGTTTACATGGTAAGTATTTATGTTTCATAATCTATAAGTAATTGTAATAGTCTCTATAAAAATATAAGACCTCAATGGGTAACATAAATCTGCACAAAATCACTATTTTAGGTTGTTCAAAATCAATTTTTGAATGCAGAAATGGATTCAACATCTTAATAAATCCTTAAGACATTTGGATTATAATCTCAAATCTGTAAATCTAACAATTTCTC
>SNQJ01S0056838.1:33387-64101 GCA_010110895.2 Picea sitchensis | reverse complement strand
GACTGTTAAGTACAGTGCGAGAGGTTCACACTCTAGCTTAATGCATCCTACAAGAATCAGGCATTCTCGCAGGAGAATATATAGGTAGCCTGCGAACATTCTTCAAAACATGATTTCTGGAAACAGACAAGTGCAACTTTTCTCAGGAAAGTGTTCTTAGTGAAGAGATTGATTTTCCATCATCATAACATTATCATAATATCATCACCATGACCAAAATTGTGGATAACATTTATCTCCCATGCATTCAACCCTGTACGAGAGGGAATATATCCCTTCTCTTGACTTTGATTTGGTAGTTGACATGGTCATCTCTTCGATAGGGATATTAGAGCCAGATCTCCCTACCCTTATTGAGGTCGTTGACATGTATTCCTTTCAGAGTTCTTTTCTTCCATCTAGAGAAGATATCTTGGAAGCCATGATTGATGTTTCTCCCTTGACATGTATTCCTTCCAGAGAATTGTCCTCTTGGATGCCATGATCAAGCAGATGTCACAAGCATAGTTTTCCTCTCTGTAGCAATCTCGTTAAAAAATAAAACAAAAATCTAGGGACTGAACCCAGATCCTTGAGCATAGTTCTTTTCCTGTGACAAACTCGTTAAAAAATGAAACAGTCACCTCTCTCGAGTCTTTCACTAGATCTCATAGATATTGATTTGAGTCTTTAGCTAGATCTCATAGATTTCGAGTCAAGTCTTTCATTAGGTCTCGTATTTGAACCTTTTATTCATCCACCCTTATCCCTTTTCTCCATCTAGTACATAAATTGGTGACAACCTCAAAATCAGTGAATGAAATGAAGCTTGGGGGGCATGTCTCCAGAATTTGATTATCATTTTGGAGTTAAGCCACTAGCTTTTCAAGATGGCGGCAGAGTACCAACCATCCATGGGTATCCCAACCTTTGGAATTTACATTGGGAATTTACAAGCATAGTTTAATTTTGTTTCAAGCTTGTGTAAAAATGAAACCAATACCAAGCTTAGTCTTTGTTCTTTCTCGTGCTCGTAAATACATGAGAATACGTTATTGAGCTTATAAATTGTTCTTTATCATGCTAAAAAAAACATGAGAATGTAACTAAGTAGACTTTTATCACTTTTTCGGACTCGTAAAGGTTATATGAAAAAGGAACCCCTTGGAGTCTCCTTTAAGCTCTTTTTAGACTCTCTAAACATGAAAAGATTGTCGAGTGATCTTTCTTCCTTTCACACTCATTAAAAGGTTTGAAAGGGCATATTTGGAGTGGTAGTTTATCTCTTTTTCGGCCTCGTGAGACTAAAATTACAAAAAATGATAACCTTGAAGTTGCCTTTAAGTTATTTTTAGACTCTCTAAACATGAAAAACCATCAAGTTTTCCTTCTCTGGACTCGTTAAAATCACACATTGAAGGGCCCATATGGGAACGAACCCTTACTTCTTCCAGTTTGTTAAACAAAGGAAGAGGGACTTATCGAAGGTGAGTTATATCGATCATGTGTTACCCGCCTCGAGCTCGTTAAATTAAAAAGAGGTACTCATCTATCTGGGTGGGGGGGGGGATTGAAGGAAGTGGGTCAAGTTTTTTGAGAATCCTTTATGGTAGCTTTTGTTTCCCTTGAACATGGCACCTGTTTGCGTCTCATCTTATAGTTGGGTAATCTTCTTGTCTTTGAGTCATACCAATTCCATGTGTCTTCATAATTTTTCGTCTAGTCAAAAAATGCTCTTATTGTCGTCACATTGCATTTTGGTACTCGTCAATTCAATGATGCCAAGACAGTTGTCGTGCCTCATCATGTTCAAGGGAATTTTCACTTCAAACCATCCATCTGTAGTATTACCAGTTTCCATTTCCTGTGTTAGTCCATACTCATTTGATTCACCATCTTACATCACTTTCCTATGTCAATTTCGTGTCACTGATGGGGGATACATCAAGGCCCTCCTTCGACGAGTATTTTTCTATCGACTTCAACACATCATCTAGGAATTAGACTTAGAAACTAGTTAGTACCTTGGGACTTGCATGCCTCAATGGAAAGCCTCCTCACCTCTGACAGTGGGTTTACATCATTGACCTCTGATTAGATGATTCCATGAGTGTTCGACCTCAACTCATTTATTCACATTCGTTGGATTGTACTAGGGTACCTTGGGAGTGATTGGCATCATTGGTGATTTCCCTCGCACTTGTTAATGATTTACATCATTGACTGATAATCAAGTAGTCTCTACCATGTTTGACATCAGAGCATCTATTCACATGGTTAGATTCGTACCACATCGGGATCAGTAAGAAGACCCTGGGTTGAGTGTTCACTTTGATATCTTCTTTTCCCAGGCTGTGAAGGAGATCATTTGAGCATGTTGATATAGATTGTCTCATAGATCCACATTATATTGGCTTGTGGCTATGTTTTATCATCTCATAGCTCCACTATGTATTTTTCATGGCTACGATCAGTTCATGTCATGGAGGTATGGATCCACATTGTATTTTTGGTGGCCATATCCTTAGTCAATATTTTTTCATGGATCCACAGTGTATTGGTCGGTGGTCGTGCTTTGATTGATATAGTCTTCTGAGCATAGGTATGTCTGCCTCAGAAATGGAACATATATTAATATTGTTTAATGGTTGTTTGCAGCTTCTTCTAGGTTCTCCAACTCCACACCCTTGCATTAAATATTTGTAAAGTGTTTTGGCCATCATTCTCTCTTCTGAACTCAAACTTTAGGGGGCATTCTGTTACACATAAAATTTTCACACCTAGGTGCCTCACCCTAAGTGTCGTAAAGAGTCATATAAGTGTCTCATACACCTCGACACCATGGAATAACCTATGTCACAATCCCTAGTCAATGTGGAGGAGGGATATATTACATGAAGGCCAAAATACCAAGTACACATGAATTCATATTAATATTCATAAAAAAGAGATTATTTAAGTGTGAGAATCATGTGCACATTAATTATTATTAATATTCATGAAAAATAAAGTAATTAAGTGTGAGAATCCACCTCACACTTGGTTTCCTATTTTTTAGGGAACGTGGAGGATATCATGGATGGTTGAAATATTTCCTCCTTAAAATCCTTGAGAGATATTTCCTCCCTAAAATCCTTAAGAAATATTTTCTCCCTAAATATCTTAGAGATCCCTTTTTTAGTAGATCTGATGAGAGATCCTCTCCATGGTGGTTAAGCCTCCAAATCCTATACAATGAGGGATTTCCATGAGGAGGAGGGCATGGAGAAGTTTAGAGATACCAAACTTATGATCTCATAAGAAGTGGAGACTTTAGGATATCAGACATATGATTTGGGAGCTTTGTGCAAGGGCTGGATGAGGAGGATTTAGAGAGAAGCTGCAAACAACCATCAAACAATATTAATATATGTTCCATTTTCGAGGTAGGCATACCTATTCTTAGAAGACTACATGACTCAAAGCATGGCCACCGACCATTACACTGTGGATCCATGAAAAAATATTGACTAAGGATATGGCCACTAAAAATACAATGTGGATCCATACCTCCATGACATGAACTGATCGTAGCCACAAAAAATACACAGTGGAGATATGAGATGATAACACATATCCACAGACCAATACAATGTAGATCTATGAGACAATCTATATCAGCGTGCTCAAATGATCTCCTTCACAGCCTAAGAAAAAAAGATATCAGAGTGAACACTCAACCCAAGGTCTTCTTACCGATCCTGAAGTGGTACGAATCTAACCATGTGAATAGATGTTCTAATGTCGAACATGGTAGAGACCACTTGATTTTGACTCCCAAGGTACCCTAGTACAATCTAGCAAATGTGAATAAATGAGATGAGGTCGAACACTCGTGGAATCATTTGATCAGAGGTCAATGATGCAAATTGAGGTGAGGAGGCATGCCATTGAGGCATGTAGGTCCCAAGGTACTAACTGGTTTGTAAGTCTAATTCTTGGATGATGTGTTGAAGTCGACAGAAAAATACTCATCGAATGAGGGCCTTGATTTATCCCCCATCAGTGACAAGAAATTGACATAGGAAAGTGATGTAAGATGGTGAATCAAATGAGTATTGAATGACATAGGAAATGGAAACTGGTAATACTGCATATGGATGGTTTGAAGTGAAACTTCCCTTGGACATGATGAGGCATGATAGCTGACTTGGAAACATTGACTTGACGAGTACCAAAATGTAATGTGACGACAATAAGAGCACTCTTCGACTGGATGAAAAAGTATGGCGACACATGGAATTGGTATGACTCAAAGAAAAGCAGATTACCCAAATGTAAGATGAGACACAAATAGGTTCCATGTTCAAGGGAAACAAAAGCTTCCATAAAGGATTCTCTAACAACGTGACCCTCACGTTTGGTTTCCTATTTTTTAGGGAAGGTGGAGGATCTCATGGATGGTTGAAATATTTCCTCCTTAAAATCCTTGAGAGATATTTCCTCCCTAAAATCCTTAAGAAATATTTTCTCCCTAATTATCTTAGAGATCCCTTTTTTAGTGGATTTGATGAGAGATCCTCTCCATGGTGCTTAAGCCTCCAAATCCTATATAATGAGGGATTTCCATGGAGGAGGAGGTCATGGATAATTTTAGAGATACCAAACTTATGATCTCATAAGAAGTGGAGACTTTAGGATATCAGACATATGATTTGGGAGCTTTGTGCAAGGGCTGGATGAGGAGGACTTGGAGAGGCTGCTACAACTTCATCAATGGTTTGTAAGTATCTCTTTTGAGTTCTCATTAATACATGTCCTTGGCCTATTTCCTTCAAGTTGGTGTACATTTGGATGGACTTGTCTCTTTGGATGAATCTAGTTTTAAACTAATCATGGTAGAATAGGAAGTATGCTTTGTCTTTGTGGTTTATTGGATTGCAGGACTTGTTGAAAATATTGGGGATCAGGGATCAACTTGGACCGAGCGAGAACACACATTGTAAAAAGGTACTCATACTCTCTTCCTCTTCTCCATTGAATAGTTTAGCTATGTTTAAAGGAATGTCAGTGATCAAAGTTAGCACTTTTATGTCTTGGTCATAGCGGTCTAAGATCCAAGAGGGAATTCACCTGTCCATAGGGGAATTTTCCTACAACAACCAGCCTTCTACATGTCATCATATCTGCTCGATGTCATGTGTGTCAGAAACATTTTTTCCAGCATGAAACTGAGTTGGCATGTCGCAGAGCTCCCAGTCCACGTATATTTCAGCATCCTATGGGATAACATGTACAAGAAGTATTACTCTATGATCTGCGATGAATTCATTGCACGAATTTATTTCATTATTTTTAAGAAAGAATGCCTGAGACTATCAACTACGGCCAAGAAAATGATATCAAAGGTAGGCCACTGGTACTTAGATGAGTGTGATACCTACATTAGGATGTTCGGGGCCACTAGAGCACCACATCTCCTACCAACACATGTTCTTGATTGGCTTGTAGTGGGAGAGATATGCTACCAGACCATCTTGCAAGGCTATAATGCCACCCTGGTCAAGGATAAAAAGTGGGAATTTATACCTTATGGATTCCATGTAGGCTTCTACTTGGTGAAGGACACTGCTCAAGCCAAACAAGAAGGGTTGAGCCAATTGGAGTTCAGATTCCAGATGGACCAATTCTGCAATAAGGACCCCAAGGGTCTGGTCTTGAAACACGCCTCGCAAGTGTCGCCCTGCTAGCCATATGCCCATGACAAATTTGAAGATGAAGTATTCACAGAAAATTCCCAAGACTGGGACGAGGTGGTGGCAAGGATGACCGACCCAAAAATGACCAGGTTTAGAGCATGATCTTGGATGAAAAGGAAACAACCATAGAGAAATTGGCTTAAGGGGCCCTCAGAACCAGGGAAGAAATGATAGCAGAAAAAGTCCCATTGGTATCCTCGGTGCAAGATAGAAATTTCCCTATGAATCAAGAGGCACAGGAGAATGGGCTTCTCATGATAGAACAGGTGCAATAGATAATTGATCAGCTGCAAGATGACCTGAACCTCATAGGAATGACGGGGTTCCCTGTCAATAACCCAGATGGAATCCAGACATGCCCAAGTGGCCCTGAATTAATAGACATTAATGAACTCACCATGTTAGACGACCCTAAATTCACAATGCCACTGATAGGATCACCGACAGGTGTTTCAACTCAGTCGAAGATAGTTGGAACATCAGGAAGAGAAAGTGCACCGAACCCCTTAAGCAAATTGATAAACATATATGATGACGAAGAGAGCCTGGAGGTATCCCTGGTGACACCTATACAGATCGTAGAGGAAAAGGAGCTAGAGAGGACATCTTCCCCAGCTCCCGACGCTCTAATTTGGGACCTTCAATAGAATGAACAAGAGACTGAGAGTGTATTAGACACTGAGATTCCCAATGCACCGAAGACCCAAGCAGATAGTCTGAATGATGAGCCAGAGACGATTGAATAAAAGGAAGAAGCTCCATGGAAAGAAATCAGTGTCTCAACGATCGATTATCAAGTAAGTACCGACACCCCCAATGCCTCAATTTCAATCGGTACTCAACTTCCCGATGAGAGAAAAAAAGTTGGACCTTCTGAACATATGGAGGAAGTTCAAGAACCCAGTCTTTAACAAATATATACCATCGAGAGCCTAGAAAATATACTCACTTGTGGATATCAACAAATTCCCGAGCCCATGGATGAGGTCGCTGACATACATGTCATCGCTTATGACTGGAAAAGGAAAGATATCGTGTAGAGAACCACCAAGAAGAGGAGGATCACTCTAGATCGCTCCATCCTAGTCACCATGAAGGAGAGTCTGATAAATACAGAGCATTCCAAAACATCTGAAATTATCAGCGTAGGGATGGAAATCATAGATGCCACCCTGGACAGAGAAAAAAGGGATGAATAGGAGCTGGCTGCTGCTTTGAAATAATTGTAACATTTGTGCCACTTGGAGAAATATTACCAAGACACCACAGAGGCCGAGGTGTACCTAAGGAGATAATTCAAAGAGGCTTAGAACAAATTTACATATGAATGACATCTGTTCACTGCGAGGATAGTTGAGCTGCAAGAAGACACCCTCATGGCACTGGCCACATGCAAGGATATGGAGAGTTGGTATGAGAAAGAAAAAAAAGTTGTGGAAAGGTTTGACTATATCAGCGCGGTTTAGTAGGGCCGAGATACAGAAGAGCACGACATCCGAGAGTTAAAAGAAAGCAACCTCAATCACCTAAAGAAATCGGTCAAATATTGGGAAAAAATGGCTCGGGAAACTCATCAGGAAATCCAAGAGAAATGGGCCAAGTGCGAGAAAATATGGATCAACATCAACCAAGCAATGAGAGACATCAACCTCCTTGAATTTGGCACACCCGGTGACTTTTTCGACTTGTGCGACATAGTCAAATCGCACGCCAAACAAGACTCATCATGGGCTGAGGAAATAAAAAAGGTGACAAACTTGGCGTCAGGACTAGTGCAGTAGTTCATGGAGCATCCGATCAAATCTTGGGCCATGTTGCAACAGTTAAGTGCCATAATAGTTAAGTATCGGGCACAATCAACAGAGATAAGAGAGATTCATTTGGCCCCAATGGAACAACATGGATTCTCGTATGCTAACACATGCGAGGATCTCTTCATCAAGTGGTCAGAGTATGAGAAGAGTCATCCACTCAAGTGAGATCATTTGATGACTCTTTGAAGACTGATAGAAGAAAGCGCCATGTGGCGAATTTTGTTTTACTTAGTTTCACTTTAATAGTTATTTTTAGTTAATAGTATGTTATAAATAGGAGAGTCAACCTGTTAGCAAAGGTTGATGGTTGTTCAAAATACCCCTCATTTTTGGATTATGTTAAGAACTATTTCAGAGCTACCTTAATTTAGAAGTCTTGTTTAGGACCAGAGACAAAGTTGTGTTTTTCATCAAAAGTGTGTATGATTGGATGTGGAGAAGAATTATTTATGATTTCATCTCTTGAATGGATGTTGTAATTAGTAATAGATTATAAAATTATTGATAAGTTATCTGATGAAATGCTTTATAGTTATTATCTCTAATGATGAAAAGTAAGTCGTTGTTTTATTATGTGATGGATGATTAGATTTAAGAGTCTTATTTTTCTTGTCATCGTTTATCGCATGCGTTTTTTCTTTTTGATAAATTGTATCTCAGTCAAATTGGAATACCAACAGGTTAATCTATTAGTACTAAGCTTGTGGTAGATCATTGTTGTTTGCATGCTAGAGTAAAAAGGGTTATCCCAAATCTCAGCCTTCTCTAGTAGTTGAGTTCTTCATTCTTTGTTATCTAGTTGGTTTATACCAACCTTTATCTTGTATCGGTCCCACCTATAAGAGAAAATACAAAAAAAAGAGAGCTTTTGAACTGAAGGAGAAAACCTTCACAAGAAAATGTAAAGCCCATCGATTATTTGTCTGGATAGCAAGATATGGATAACCATTACACTATTAAAAATTGCAGAGTCTAATTGGGTCTCGGTGGGAGGTTTAGTTCATTTTTTTGAGTTAAAGGGATTTGGGATCCCTCAATATAATTTCCGCTAGAAGGAGGGCCTGAAGAATGAATGGTTGAATATATATTTCACATAATATTTCAGACAACTTGTAGATTCAAAATAGCCCACATGCATGGCTAGTCATTCCTAAGACAATCCACACACACTGAGTACTCCTAGAATGAGAAACTCACCCCAGCATGAGGAAGAACATATTTTTCCCAATATTCCTTACACTCTTCCTCATGAGGAATTGAACTAATTCAAAATAACCACAAGAGCTTACGCCTGACAGATTGGTGCGCTACCCTTAGCCCCGTTACTTCCTCGAAGAAAACAAATAAGTAGACCAGTGCTTGAGTCCCCCGACCAAGTTTTTGTGAACACTGTAAAAGACCTGATAGATTTCTCCCTCACCAAAATTTAACATCCTCTTAATCTAATCCCTGTAACACCAGCTGACAAATTCTCTGAGCCCGACGAATTTTCAAAAGAAGAAAGGTTTGACTCGGGATCTGAAGACATGGAAGATAATAATGACCATGATGAAGAAAGGGGAAACCCACCTCACGATAATCAACCTTGGTTGGCCAAAGATTCTTTGGCCATCCCTGGCCGAGTACATAACCTCCCCCGACACCCAGATAAATTACTCCCTAAATTTGACCCTAAAACCTCAAGATTGCTTGAAGACCATATCAAAAAATTCATACTAGCTATCAGGCCTATGAATTTCCAACATGAAGACATAGTTTGCAGGATATCCCCCTACACTTTCAAAAATTCGGCCTCCACATGGTATTTTAACTCACTTGTAGGATCCATAACTAGTTGGATGAAGTTTCAAAAGGATTTTCTAAATAAATTTGCAGAAGAAACTACTACAGGAGCTTTGATGGTTGAGTTGTTTTCTTCCACCATGAGTTCGAAGGAAAGGGTTAAATATTTTAATCAATTATTCACCACCATCTTAAACAAATTTCATCTCAGGGCTAAACCTAATCAGGAGTTGCAAATCAAAGCATACACTAATGCTCTCCCAGCTTCTATTTCCATGTTTGTGAAAAAGGATGCCAAACCAACCTTAGCTAATAATTTTGAAGAATCCAAAACTATAGAGTTCCAAATGAAAGGATGTAAAGAATGCCAGGTCTCATTAGTTAATAAAGAATTTCAACCTCCTCCTAGGAGAGGACTCCTGCTGACTAAACCCCCAGGGAAGCAAACAGAACAAGGTCCTGAAAAAGGGAGTGGGGACATAGAATACCTAGAACGCATGGTCAAGAAGTTATCAAACAAAATCATAGATATGAAGAGAAGCGCAAGGGAGGGAAACCAAGGCCAGAGGCCCTATAAGCATTTCTTTAAAAGGAACCTGCCTTTCAAAGCAATTGAACCTCCCCCGACCAACTTAAATATTGATCTAGGAAATGTAGCATCTGACTCTTTCTGTACCTATCATCAGGGGAACCACTTTGAAAGAGACTGCTCTCAATGGGTGCATTCCATGAATTTGATGGCTAGCTAGTTTCTAGATGAGGCCCCCCTAACCAAACCATCAAGTGGCTTAACTATGAATATTGTCGATCAAGAAGAGGTTGATCCATCGAAAGAAACAACCATTTTGATATGGGACACTTATTTACCTATGCCTTCCGATGACCTACTTGAAGTCCAGGAACCACCCACAAAAGTATTGTATATGAAAACATGAAGTAGGGGTCAACCTATCTAAGAAAACCTTGCTACTACCCAAACTTCAGGAGGAATACCAACCCCCAATCACCCGAAAGCACCTTTTCCCCCCTGAAGAAACCCTATAAACATCCATACACAAGAATCGCCCAAGACAGACTACAACATAGTGGAAGATTTGATGAAATTGAAGGAAAACATATCGGTCATGGACATGTGTAGAATCCCTCAGCAAAAAGAATTTTTGTTACAGTCATTGAAATCAGTGGAAAATCCCACAACAAGAACTGACCAAGGAGGAAATATAACTCCCATAGATCTAAGAAATAAACCAACTATGAATGCCTGGTCTTAGGATAAGAAGGGAAAACCTTGTTTCCCACTATTCCTTTTAACCTTTGAAGTCTTCAACATAAACCTCCATAATTTTTTGGTTGACTCGAGAGCATCCTCTAATGTTATGCCATTTTCTATTTGCAAAAAATTAAACGTAGTCCCTCTCAAGAGAGATAAACATGTTATACAATTAGAGATAACCTAGGTGAATGTTATGGGAGAACTCAAAGATGTAATGATCAGGATAGTGACACACCCTAAATTTGTGCAAATAATTGACATCATTGTAGTAGATATCCCATAAGCTTATGGATTGTTATTGAGTTGAGATTGGTCTGAGAAGTTAAGCGGATACTTTAGTACAATCTGGAATCACCTTTGGCTGTCATTAAAAGAGCACGCAAATGTGATCAAGATCGATAGGGAAATATATCTAAAACATACTGTCACTGACTTAGAAACCCTGAATGAACCATCTTTGATAGATTTCCCCATGCTAGGAAATTATTCCTGTGACTCCGATTTCAAGATTTTTTCCCCCCTTTTATTTGATGTTCCCCTTACCCAAAATTCCAAAATGATTTTTCAAGAGAAACTATTGAGGACGGTGGAGGAAACTCTCTTTTGTCAAGAACCTACGTTAGAAATCACATAACAAACATGAAGGGGAGAGTAAAGTGACAAAAAGGAGGAAGATGATAGGTTTTTCCCACAATTTTGGACCTTATACTTTGATGGCTCTAAATCACAAGAAGGGTCTGGGGTAGGGTGCATCTTCATTGATCCAAAAGGTAAATGACATTTTCTATCCTGTAGACTAGAGTTCGAATGCACAAAAAATACTACTGAATATGAAACTCTAGTACAAGGGATAAAGAAATCCATGGACTTGAACGTTAAAGAATTGAAGGTCTTCGGAGATTCTCAAATCATCATTAGACTAGTAAGGAACATGATACATTTCAACTCTCCACACTTGAGGAATTACCAGCAGGAAGTGCAGAGGCTAATAGAGCATTTTGAAGCTTTCAACATTGCAGTGATGCCCAGATCAAAGAACATTCTTATTGATTCTCTCGCCACTGCTGCTTCAAGGCTATCACCTCTAGAAGATTATGTATCCTCCCAGTTCACTGTGGAATTTCTCTACAAACCATCAGTGCCCAAAAATATTTCTAATTGGAAGGTCTTTCAAGGATATGAACAGATCATAAACTTTTTGAATAACCAAGATAATTTCAAAGACTTGGCTATTGAAGATGAAGTATTCTAGGAAAAGTCAATAGAAACTGATCCTCAGATAGATCAACTAACTGACAAATTGAATTCTGACATGATACCAAAGGGAAGAGCCAATTTAGAAAACCTTTTTGACCTAAGGGAAAGATTTAAGGGGTCAAAAAATGTGAAGATTGGTAGTTCATGTCCCATGCATGAAACTATAAATCTAGGAACCCTGGAAAACCCCAAAAATGTAAACCTTGGAAAGACAATATCTAAAGATGAAAGGAAGGCCTATCTCAAAATTTTCAAACAATATCAAGATGTCTTTGCATGGTCCTACCAAGACCTAAAAACTTATGATACTCATATCATTAAACACACTATCCCTTTAAAGCCTGGAGTAAAACCCTTCCAACAAAATCTCTGGAAATACCACCCATACCTGGAGCCCCTCATGTGTGAGGAGTTAAGGAAACTGTTAGATGCCAAAATTATCTTCCAAGTTAGGCACTCTGTTTGGGTAGAAAACTTGGTTCTTGTAAGGAAAAATTCTAGGGAAATCCGCATACGTGTAGATTTCATAAATCTCAACAGAGCTTCAGAAAAGGAAAACTACTCAGTCCCACCAATGGAGAAACTCCTACAGACCATGTTTGGCTCTAAGATTTTCTCATTGCTGGACAGTTTCTCAAGTTAAAACTAGGTTCTAGTTTTAGAAGAAGACTGCTTGAAAACCACCTTCCGAACTAAGTGAGGAACCTTCGCTTACGAACACATGCCCTTTGGGTTAATCAATGCCGGAGCGACCTTCCAAAGGGACATGGATGTAGAAGTTTTGGGACTAATCAATAAGTGTGTAGTATTTTATTTGGACGACGTGACTGTGTATTCAATGAACATAGAAGATCACATCCAAGATTTAACCCAGATTTTTGAAAGGTGTAGGAAATACGATATATCCTTAAACCTAAGAAAACTATTTTTGTTGTCGAGGAAGGTAAGTTGTTAGGCCACATTATATATCAATCAAGCATTCACATAGATCCAGAAAGGATTAAGGATATAGCTCATCTTCCATTACCTCACAACAAAAGGGCTATGTAATCGTTTTTTTGGAAATTCAATTTTGTGAGGAAATTCACCCTGGATTTCGCGGAAACTATCAAACCCTTACAAAAAAATGATTCGTAAAGACGTTTAATTTAAGTGGGTTAATGAACAAAAGAATGATTTCAGAAATATTAAGACTACAATATATCAAGCCCCAGTGTTGCAAAGTCCCGATTTCAACAAAGATTTCTTCCTCTATACTTTTGCCTCCGACCAATCATTAGCTGCAGTATTAACTCAGAAGGATGATGACAACAATGAGGCCCCAGTGTCATTCATGATCAGTAATCTCCAAGGTGTCGAACTAAATTACCCTACTATAGACAAGCATGCGTATGCAGTATACAAGGCAGTAAAACATTTTAGATCTTACATCCTCAAGAACCATACCAAATTCATCGTGCCTCACCTTGCAATCTGATCCCTGTTTACTCAATAGGATATGGGGGAAAGAAGAGGAAATTGGATGGCAGTAGTCCAAGAATTTTATCTAGATACAAAACATACTAAACTAGTTAAAGGACAAGGGTTATGAAAACTGGTAGCCTAAGCTCAAGACCAAGTAAATGACGACCTTGGATGGGAGAATGAATTGGCATTATGGTGTGGCGAAGCTTCATACATCTCCCCAGGGCAAGAGTCTTGGAATGAGAAATTGACGTATCTCTTGCATCATGGGACTTGCCTAGAAAACCTAAACCTTAGGGAAAGGAGAGATCTCAGGTTAATTATGATCTTCCATGATTAATTATGATGGAGTACTTTTAAGATGTCTCGAACGCGAAGATGTAGACAAATTCATGAAAGAGCTACATGATGGTCCTATAGGTGGACATTTCGTAGGAAACACCACAACTCATACAATACTGAGAGATGGTTATTATTGGCCTACTCTGTTCAGATACGCTCACACATACACTAGAAACTGTAAGACTTGTCAATTGAGCATGGGGAGGGAAAAGAGAGAAATTGTCCTACTCCACCGATAGTCGTCTCTAGGCCATTTGAGAAATGGGGGTTAGATATCATAGGAGAAATTACACCAAATTATTCAAAACATCATAGGTAAATACTTACTGCCACCGATTATTTCACTAAATGGGTAGAGGCCATCCCTCTGACTCATGTAAACGAGAAGGTGGTGATCCAATTCATAGAACAACAATTGATCACAAGGTTCAGTGCCCCTTCTGTCCTTGTTTTTGATGATGCAGCTTATTTTTCTTCCATCTTATTAACAGAGTTTTCCCTGGGCAAAGGAATCATAATTAGAGAATCTGCAAACAATTATCCACAAGGAAATCAAGTGGCAAAATCAACTAATAAGAACGCAGTGAGAATATTAAAGAAAACAATTGCAGACAACCAGATGAATTGACATAATTCACTTCATAATGCTTTATGGGATGATAGAGTCACACCCAAGGAAGCTATAGGGAATACCCCATACTATCTTGTATATGGACAGGAAGCCATTCTCCCAAATGTGATTTATCTTCCATCTCTTCAACTTGTTCAAGATTCCAGAGGGAGGCCCTCATCAGTCATATAAGAAAGAATTGACACCCTGCTCATGCTAGAAGAAGAAAGGGAGAAAGAAAAATGAAAGTTCATATCTCATCAACAGATAGTGAAAAGGTTGTTTGATAAACATAAGGCCAAAGATAAAAAATTTGAGGTAGGAGACTTAGTCCTAAAGTGGGATAGAGCAAATGAGCCTAAAGGAAAACATTCTAAGTTTCAGAATCTATGGCTCAAACCTTTCCAGGTGGCTGAGAAGATTGGGTTAGGTATGTATCAACTACAGAATATGAGGGGGGAACCTGATGCCCTCCCGGTGAATGGCCAGGCCCTAAAACAATATTTTCATTAAAAAAAAAAATTGCCATGTTTTTGTTTATGTTTTTATGTTTTAGCGATGTTTATTTTAGATACGCCAATTGTGACATGCATTTTTTGTTTTATCTTTTTCTATTTGTACGTTTTTCTCTTTTGAATATTGTGTTTAGCAA
The DNA here is from genome assembly GCA_010110895.2 of Picea sitchensis. Taxonomy (NCBI): domain Eukaryota; kingdom Viridiplantae; phylum Streptophyta; class Pinopsida; order Pinales; family Pinaceae; genus Picea; species Picea sitchensis. The sequence goes on along the minus strand of SNQJ01S0056838.1, from coordinate 49,190 downwards.
AACAATGGTTGACCTAAAAACATGCGATATGACGAACTCTGTTCCTAACTCGTCTCTCACATACAACACAATAAACATTGAGGGGACCTGCAGTTGTTTCGAGGGGTTCTCTTCCTAACTTGAACATATGAAAAACTTTGGAGAAATGCAAAAGTGTCTACCTAGTGGTTTGGTGAAACCTTAAAGGGAAATATGGTAAGATGGAAAGGACTACATGTACCTGAGAGACAGAGATAGCAAGTTTCACCTTAACCATTTCATTTTTCAAACAACAGACGTCCTCTTCTCCCACTCGCTCAGGGAATTCTGCCGAAATAAAAATCAAATATATCAAACGAGCACACAGTAGGAAAGGTTATGTAGATAAATCTGTCGGGGCAATGGATGCTCACTAGAAGCAGAGCAAGGTCTGTGAAGTCGAGGTGACTCCGTCGGGGCTATGGACGCTCGCTGGCAACGGAGCAACACCGTTGAAAGTGAATAAGGGTAACTAAAAGGTCCTAGTGCCAGTGAATTCTTTACTAGAATCTTGTCAAAGGGGCATGAGTCAGGTTTAAAGGAAAGTAAGGTTGAATAAAGGTTGAAAATCGCATAGGTAGGCCCAGATGCATCAATCGGGGAAATTTCAAATGCAAGCATAAAAGAGGCTCTGATAAAAAAAACCAGTTAAGCTCCTAACTAGCTTTTGCATCAGTCGAGCTCGAGGAAGGAACAAAGATTTTGTTTTCACCCAGTAAGTCGCCATTTGTTGAGCACTCAACACACCCTAAAAATCCTATGTCAATTTTTTTCTTTTTGGGTACCACTTGATCTTTGTGTTGTCTGTTTCGACTTCAATTTTTTGTGAAAAATGTTGTGCCTTTTCTTATTATCATGACTCTCATTAGTTTTTCAGGTTTGTTTGAACTTATGAAACCCCATGAATTTAAAAAATCCTTAACTCCTGAATAAAGAATCAAAATCTAAAACACTTCACCCAATATACTTATATTTAGCATTGAAAGGCATTCAAAGAAGGAAAAAAGCCACTCAGGAAACCTCAGTCACCGAGTGTCGATCTCCATCGGAATCGGAAAAAGAAAGTTGTGTTTGCGCCAAAGGTTTGCATAAGGATATTGTCGATAGCTGATTTCTCATCGGCATTGGTAAAAGATGAGGGGAATAGACATTAGTGAAGAAAGAAACAATATCGTTGATAGTCGATACCCGATGCGCCTATCAGAATTGGGGAATACCTAAAATAATCACGGCGAACATTCTGACTATGCTAAAGAGTTCTCCCGATCGCCGATCCCCAATGCATTTCAGCATTAGAGATTTTTCGAGGAAGCTAATCCATAGAAAAACATGTGATAGGTATCGTCAATCGGCAATCCCGGATACTTTTTAGCATCGACAAGTTAATATATGTTTTAAACCGAATAACTTAATGAAAGCCTTGACTCTATTTAATACACACCTCTCCTTATAACCACCACTTGTTATATTAATAAACAAAATTAAAAAAAAAAACCTTCACTTTATTACATTATTTTATTAAATCTAAGATATAATACATTATTAATAAATTTTATTAAAATTCTAGAGTTTCACCCAAACAAATTTAGGGTTCCCTCTGCTCTACTTTAGTATTTATTAGGGTTCTTCTCTTTTATTTTTCTCGAGCTTTTATGTCCTGAAGATGGATCCTGTTGTGGATCTGAAATGTCGATGAAAACCCGATAACACTATGGTTCTTCCGAATTCTGAAAAATAATACACACGGATTAGGCCACTTGTCTCAATGCCACGTGTATTTTCCAGATTGGAGAACCGTATGGTCTAGTTTTACCCCGATGTCATTCTTGTTTCCCTAGGTCCAAATCATACCTCTGAGTCAACATTTCCATGACAACATTGTACGATGAGATTGATCGGCATCCAAGATTTTGCGAGGGATATCGATGAAAACGTTCATAGCACATCCCCGATCCACCCACTGAGAAAGCAACATGATGGGATGTTTTAGTGTTAGATATGATTGTATTTGGAGCATTTAAAGGGATAATTAATACCAAATATTGCATTAGTTGTTACCTCTTGCGCCAATCAAAATATCCATTTAAAAATCCCTGATAGACCACATCACTCTCCGTGCCTCCACGATCAACCCACGATGAATTTAAGTTGCAGAGATTCGGCGTCATATTTTTTAAATTTCACTCATCACCTGAATTCAATGACTGATGCGACACAGTAAGTTATTCTTTGGTTTAAATTCTCTTGAACCATTGTAAATAAAATCATTCTATGCACATAAATTCGGAGCATCCGGAGAAACAAGACAAGCAATTCGAGAGCTGCAGAGATCCCATGAGTATCAAATAACCAGGTCTAACAAGATTACAGGTATGTATCCAAGTCTGTGTATTTTACATGTTTACACTCCATATACTTTTTATCTTGTTTTATTCTTTACACAGTCTCTAAAGGTTATTTCAATTGCAGGAAAAATGCCTCCAAGAAAGCCAACTACTAGACGATTGTCGAGGGTACCGAAGCTGAAAGAACCAAATTTAGGTGAAGGATCCTCTCTAGGGGTCGCAAGACAATTGGAATTCACGCCAAGACTGGAGCCTATCATAAAAACATCGACAAAGAAAGATTTTGTCCAGCCTCCGACCTTTGGAGATACAGAGGCAAGCACAGGGTTCAAGACGACACTCCTGCATTAGGGAGAACTCTTTAAAAATATTAGTCGGGAGGAATTCCCAAAATATATCCCACACAGTGAACCAGATGAGAGAAAGCTCGATGACGAGGTGTTTCCAAATATCTGGTGGTCATACCTACACATGGTAGCAAGAAAAAACCCTGTGTTTCCCTGTATAGAACTCCTAAAGTGGCTCATCGACCACACAAACACACATAAGTGTTTAAGCAACGATGACAATTGTGGGTGTGTCGAGGTGTTCCTGCCAGTATAGGTTCAGAAATTCTACAAACTCTGAGACCCCGAGGAGCAGTTGAATACATATTTTTTTGTGAATTTCTATGAGCACCACGACACCAGCCGAGTGATGGCCTCATGGTGGAGGGAAGACAATAAATACACCAACCGGAGCACTGGATGGTACCATACAACCAACTTAAGGGAGACATACATTTACTTCATGACTCTCATCTTCCTATTGTATGTAGAGAAGGATTGCTCCAGATTTTCAGAGGCATGGATGCCCTTAGCTTACATAGTGGTGATCTCTGAGAGAGGTTTCAACTGGGGGGTGATCATTTCAAAAAAACTGACCATCTGTATACAACAGGTTTAGACACCGAAGGAAGGAGAGACACCAGCCTTCTACATGGCATCATATCTGCTCAATGTCATGTGTGTTAGAAACATTTTCATCAGCATGAACCTGAGATGGCACATCACAGATCTCCCGGTCCACATATATTTTAGCATCTTATGGGAGAAAAGGTACAATAATTCTTTCTCTCTCATCTACGATGAATTCATCTCACAAATTTATTTCATTATTTTTAAGAAAGAATGCTCGAGACTATTGGTTTCGGCCAAGAAAATGATATCAAAGGTAGGCCATTGGTACTTAGATGAGCATGATACCTACATTATGGTGTTCAGGGTCACCGGAGCACCACATCTCCTGTAGGAATATGTCCCTGACCGGCTTGTAGTGAGAGAGATATGCTACTAGACCATCCTTCAAGGCTACAATGCCACCCTAGTCAAGGATAAAAAGCGGGCATTTATACCTTATGGATTCCATGTAAGATTCTATTTGGTGAAGGACACCACTCAAGCCAAACAAGAAGTGTTGAGACAATTGGAGTTCAGATTCTAGACTGACCAATTTTGTAAGCACGACCTCAAGGGTCTGGTCATGAAACAAGCCTCGCAAGTGTTGTCCTGTTGGCCATACGCCCATGAGAAATTTGAAGATGAAGTCTTCACAGAAAATGCCCAAGACTGGGATGAGGTGGTGGCAAGTATGGTCGGCCCCAAAATGACTAGGTTTAGAGCCATGAGCTTGGATTAACAAGTGACAACCATAGAGGAATTGTCTCAAGAGGCCCTCAAATCCAGGGAAGAAATGGTAGCGGCAAAAGCAACAGAAGTCCCCCTGGTAGCCCTGGTGCAAGATATAGGTTTCCCTATGACTCATGATGTGTGGGAGAGGGGGTTGCTAATGATAGAACATGTGCAATGAATAATTGATTAGCTACAAGATGACCTAGACCTCAAGGAATGACAAGGTCCCCTACCGATAACCCAAATGGAAGCCAGACAGGACCAAGTGGCCCTGAATTAATAGACATTGATGAACTTGTCGGGTTAGATGACCCTGAATAGACAACGCCATCGACCGAATCATCCGTAGGTGTTTCAACTCAGTCAGAGATAGTCAGAACATCAGAGAGAGAAAGTGTGTTGAACCCCTTAAGTGAATTGATAAACATTTATGATGACAAAGAGAGCCCAGAGGTATCCCTGGTGACCCCTATATAGATCGTAGAGTAAAATGAGCTAGAGAGGACATCTTCCCTAGCTCTCGATGCTTAAATTCGGGACCTTCCAAAGAATGAACAAGAGGTCGAGAGTGACTTAGACACTAAGCTTCCCAATCCACTGGAGACCCAAGCAGATAGTCCAAAGGATGAGTCAGAGACCACCGGACAAAAGGAAAAATCTCCACGGCAAGAAATCGACGTCTCAACGACTGATTATCAAGTAAGTACTAACACCCCCGACACCTCAATTTCAATCGGTACTAAACTTCCCGATGAGCGACAAAAAGAATCCAGACCTTTCAAACATATGGAGGAAGTTCAAGAACCTAGTATTGAACAAATATATACCATCAAGAGCCTAGGAAATATGCTCACTTGGGGAGATCAGCTAATTCTCGAGCCTGTTGATGAGGTCGCTGACATACATGCCATCAATTATGACCAGAAAAGGAAATATATCATGCATAGAACCACCAAGAAGAGGAGGATCACTCTAGATCGCTCCTTCCTCATCACCACGAAGGAGAGTCTGATAAATACAGAGCATGCCAAAACATCCGAACTTATCGATGCAGGGATGGCAATCACAGATGCCACCTTGGACAGAGAAAAAGGGGATGAAGAGGAGTTGGTTGCTTCTTTGAAAGAATTGGAACATTTGTGCCACTTGGCGAAATATTACCAGGACACCACACATGCCATGGTGTACCTAAAGAGTGAATTCAAAGAGGGATACAACAAATTTACAGATGAACAAAACCTATTCACTGTGAGGATAGTCAAGCTGCAAGAAGACACCCTCATGGCACTGACCACGTGCGAGGATATGGAGAGGTGGTATTAGAAAGAACAACAAGCTATGGAAAGGGTTGACTATATCAGCGCGGTTTAGCAGGGCTAAGATACAGAAGAGCACAACATCCCGGTGTTAAAAGAAAGCAACCTCGATCGCATAAAGAAATCGACCAAATATTGGGCAAAAATGGCTCAGGAAGCTCATCAGGAAATCCAAGAGAAATGGGCCAAGTGCAATAAAAGCTGGATCAAGATAAACCGAGCAATGAGAGACATCAGCCTCCCTGAATTTGGCACACCTGATGACTTTGTCGACTTGCGCGACATAGTCAAATCACATGCTAAACAAGACTCATCATGGGCCAAGGAAATAGAAAAGGTGAAAGACTTGGTGTCAAGATAGGTGCGACAGTTCATGGAGCATCTAATCAAATCTTGGGCCATGTTGCAATAGTTAAGTGCCAGAATAGTCAAGTATCAGGCACAAGCAGAGAGATAGGAGAGACGCATTCGACCCCAATGGAACAACATAGATTCCCATATGATAACACATGCAAAGATATCTTCATCAAGTGGTCAGAGTACAAGAAGAGTCATCCACTCAAGTGAGATCATTTGATGACTCTTTGAAGACTGATAGAATAAAGCGCGATGTGGCGAATTTTGTTTTACTTAGCTACACTTTAATAGTTATTTTTAGTTAATAGTATGTTATAAATAGGAGATTTGACCTGCTAGCAAAGGTCGATGGTTGTTGAAAAGACCATCATTTTTGGATTTTGTTAATAACTATTTCGTAGCTGCCTTAATTGAGAAGTCATGTTTAGGACCAGAGACAAAGTTGTGTTTTTCATCAAAAATGTGTATGATTGGATGTGGAGAAGAATTATTCATGATTTCATCTCTTGAATAGACGTTGTAACGAGTAAGATCTTCTAAAACTATTGATAAGTTATCTGATGCAATGCTTTATAGTTCTTATCTCTAATGATTAAAATTAAGTCATTGTGTTATTACGTGATGGATGATTAGAGTTAAGATAATTATTTTTCTTGTCATCGTTTATCGCATGATGTTTTCTTTCTGATAAATTGTATCTCAGTCAAATTGGAATACCAGCAGGTTAATGTATTAGTACTAGGCTTGTGGTAGATCATTGTTGTCTGCATGCTAGAGTAAAAAGGGCTATCCCAAAGCTCGACATTCTCCAGTAGTTGAGTTCTTCCTTCTTTGTTACCTAGTTGGTTTATACCGGCTTTTATCTTGTATCAGTCCCACCTATAAGATAAAATACAAAAAAAGAGAACATTCGAACTGAAGGAGAAAACCTTCACAAGAAAACATAAATCCCATCTATTATTTGGCCGAATCGCAAGATATAGAGAACCATTCCACTATTAAACGTTGTAGAGTCTGATTGGGTCTCAGTGGTGGGTTTGGTTCCTGTTGTTGAGTTAAAGGGATTTGGGACCCCTAAACAGGTTCATCTAGAAGTTGCTTTCCTTTCACATGCTTTGAGGAAAAATCATTTTCAAGGGGGAAGATTTGTAATATACCTAAAGTGTATTACCACTCTATAATGATGTATGATCATTTATTTTTTTCTAAGTAGTAATATAGATCGAACCTTACATGTATTTATATATGTCCATTGTACTCCATCAATCATAATTCTCATACATATTCATACAATAAACCATTATTATTTAATATGGATATATGGGATTAGTTTATGCATCCATGTTTTTCTCATGAAGTGGACAACCAAGTTCACTTCAACCATTGTCTAGACCCAACTCACTAGCAGACATGGAATGACTTATAGCCTTTTAAAATTTGTTCTTCATCTTCTTGCAACATATCCAAAGGTATCTCAACATCACCATCATCTTTTGAATCACCATAATCCCACATTTTATGGGTCCAACAAAGAAGTCTTCACAATTGCATGATAGATGATGAAGATTTGAGTGAATATACACTAGATTTTGTGTTGTTTTGGAGGCAAGCCAATTACTCTTATTTGAATATATGAAAATAGGTTCACTCAAATTTCTCTGACATGTTGATGAACTAGTCACCTTCATATCAAAATGGAAACACGACCATTAAAACTTAAGTTTTTATGAAATAAAATTTATTAAATAAATACATACATACAATAGATTCAAACAAAGATTTAGATTACCTGAGAAATCAAACAAATATCCAATTGATGAAGCAAAGGAGTGCTAGCTCCATATTGCAACCAAAATTATATGGGCCTAATTCTAGCCATGTTATATGAACAATCATCATATATAAAGTGGTCCTCGGATCTCAAATATGTGCAACACTCTATTTGTATGGCAATTAGATCATTGTGATCATAACACCTCTTAATGAAGGTATTCCAGTCACTCATAACACCTTCATCATTAATTGGTTTCTTATGAAACCATTTAGGGTTGAGTAAGAAAGCAATTGAATGGAAATAGCTATGAAGCATATTCCATATACTAAGGCTCAAGTCCCACTACATAACTAGTTTAACCATCTATTTCTCTAATGTTCATTAAACACAATTTGTTGCCCCTCATTTGATTGAGGAACTCAAAAACATTCCCTAAGCATTGTTTATCTAAAGGACATCAACAACATATTTAACACCAATTATAATGTAAATTTCACTCATATAATTATTATTTCAGATCTTTTGAGAAGATTTATTTATAAATCCTTAATCCAAACACTAAATTGAAGTGTTCAAGAAGATATCTACAAACAATCTTATATCCGATTTTTTCAAGGCTAAAGGATTTAAATGTGACTACCACCGTTATATTGTACTTGTTACTCAATTTCAATTCATGTCATGTCATGGGACAAGAGTCGGTGTACTAAAGGAACAACGAGGTCCTTATTTATGCTACTTTATCACATGAGGTTTTGGTGATCCAATAATATATTTACAACAAATATATTTGACCCATGCCACATGGAATATACTTGATGAATGTTAGTGACATAAAGTTATTGCATCCATAAGAGGAAAATCATATCTTATAATATCGCAAAAGTCCACCCAACAACCAAAACGTATGTCTTATGTATTCAATGTATGTAATATATCTTTCATTATTTAGTTGAGGTACCACTACATGGGTATAACTCCATCAAACTCGTTAAGGGTTAGGATATGGTTTTAATCGTATTTTAATTAAAAATGAATTTTGTATTAATATATAAAAGTATGTTAACTAGGGTTTAGAGCCTCCCCACAGCCTTGATCTGTGAAACCACAACTATTGCCCCGTTGGGGCTCATGATTCGTAAGGAGGGGGAGCCTTCGGGCGCCTCCTACAGCCAAATCACGGCAAATGGCAATCCTATAGAAGGGGAAAAGCAGCCAAACTTTGAGCCGCCACCAGACCTATGCGCGAAGCTCCTGGTGGAAGGAACCTTCAAAGACCGAGAAATGGATATAGATCCAGAGAAGGAGACTATCCTTGCCCCTGCGTCAACTCCATGGATGTCGGATAAATGTATCCCACAAGCTCCACAGGCCCCGAAATATGTTATTAGCTCACCACGTATTGAAGAGCAGAAGCAATACATGCGGGACTACGTCCTGGTAGGAAAATTCCTAGGGCTCTGTCCTTCTGAGCGAGATCTGATCAAATGGATACAATACTGGTGGAAACTGAGAGGGAATTACGACTTACAACTGGGTTCTAAGGGTTTCTTCACTATTATCTTCCACAACCTGGAGGATCGCAGTCGCATATTTGATGGGGGGCCATATTTCTACAACTCGGCAGGACTCTTTTTAAGATTCTGGACCGAGAAGTTCAGCCTTGAGAAGGAAGACTTTGCCCACGCACCGGTCTGGATTAGATTATACTCCCTACCCCGGGAGTTCTGGCTGGAAGAGGTCTTGGCCAGCATTGGTAACACCATAGGCATTTATGTCAAGTCCTCAGAGGCCACTAAGCAGCGACGCTATACAACTTACGCGTGAATCTGTGTGTACCTGAACATAGCTAAGCCGCTCCCAGGATCCATTATGCTGGAATATCATGACGAGGACTGGTCTCAAACCATCAACTATGAGCATATCCCATTCCGGTGCAAAAAATGCCATGAACATGGTCACCTCTTCAGAGAGTACCCACTCAACACGGTTCAAAAAGAAGGGAACCCAGAAAGAGGCAAGGACAAGGACGAATTTGTACAACCAGCGGGGAAAAGGCATCAAGGAGGAAGGAAACAACCGACTCAGGTAAGCAAAGATCCCTCAACTAGTAATAAGTTTTCAATCTTGCAAAACCAACCAGAAAACCCCATAAATCATGCAAACCCCAATGCACCTCCTCCAGGCATTGCACCTCAATCTATCAGCCAAGGAACGGAATGGCCCTCCCAGGTCAAGGAGTCTAATCTCTCTCCCCTCGACACTACTCTCGATCCGCAAGAATTGTAGGAGACAAAGGACGGGGAGGCAGATATGGAGATAGAGGAGCAAGACCTAGCTGGAGTGGATCTGGAGCACCTGGAGCACTCCTATAGGCAGGAAAAACTCTACACCATACCTAGAGATCAACTATGGAAGGTCCACAAGGTATTTCTCAACTCCTCAGCTGGGTCCTCAGCTCGAGCTAGCAAAGGCCTAGGAATCCAGGGTGGTCAATCAAAAAACTCAAATAAAACCCAGAAAGACGAAAAGAAAAGGGGCAGAAAATCCACCGACAAACTCATACAAGAAATAGGAAACTTTATGGTAAAATCAGGACAAATTCACCTGATTTCGGATAGCTTCCCTCCTATCCCCACCGCCCTGTCATCATGAACATCATCACCTGGAATATCAGAGGTCTCAACGGACATAGCAAGCAAAAATTGCTACGGGATCTGATCTTAGCAGAAAAACCAGAAATTTTATTTCTATAGGAAACAAAATGTACTTCAGTAAACATTGACAAGCTACTACCCTACTGTTGGAAGCAGGGGACGACAGTCTCAATAGAAGCCACAGGAATATCTAGTGGACTGGCTATTCTGTGGAACACCAATGCAGTGCTGCTGGAAAATTTCCTCACCACTAAATGGTCCATCACAGCTGATTATAGGCTCATAGGCTCAAATAAGCCCGGACATTTGACCAATGTATACAGACCGGCCAGCCCAAGGGATAAGCAGGCTTTCCTTAGGAGCCTGCGCTATGTTTCTAGTCTAGCACAGTATCAAAACTGGACCATCGGTGGTGACTTAAACATTATCCGCAGCTTGGACGAAAAAAAAGGAGGCTCAAGGCGACTGGATCGGGACTCCAGCGACTTCAATAGTCTCATAAATGATCTTCACCTAATAGATTTGGACACCAACAATGGCCTTCACACCTGGACAAATAGAAGAACTGGAATACACCAAATCGCCTGCAAGCTAGACAGATTCCTTATATATGAATCTCTTATGATGGAAGGCACCACAATGGAATCTTCTATCCTAAATTTCTCTGGGTCAGATCACTGGCCTTTACAATTATGGGTGGATATCCCCGCCACTCTTAGTAAGAAACCTTTTAGGTTTGAGAAGTTCTGGCTAGACCCCCTTGATTTCCAAGAAAACATCTAGGCCTGGTGGAGGGAAGCAGAGGTCCCTCGCGGCTCCAAAATGTATAGATTTCAGTAAAAGTTAAAGAACCTCAAGCAAACTCTCAAACTCTGGAACCAACATACCTTTGGCAACATTTTTTATGCTCAAAAATAGCTATCAACACAAATGGAAGGGATTCATCATCAGATCATACTGTAGGGATTAACAAATGAGCTCAAAGCCCAGGAAATAAGAGTAAATCAAGAGCTCGAAGCTAGGAAAAGACAAGAAGAGATCTTATGGAGATAGAAATCACGGGTGCAATGGCTCAAGGAAGGGGAGCGCAATACCAAATTCTTTCGTAGGAATTTCATCCAAAGACGGTACTCCAACAAGATCACTCATCTCATCTCCGATGATGGGGACATCGTCCACTCCCATGGTGACATGGAAACTACCTTGATAGGATATTTTTAAAACCTCCTCACAGAACCCCTCGCGGACAGACATGAGGTCATCAACAAGGTCACGCGGCATGTGCCCTCTCTCATCACCCCGGAGCAAAACACCGCCCTTCTCAGGCCAATAACAATTGAGGAAGTGGACCAAGCACTTCAGGAAACTCCTAAATGTAAGGCTCCTGTCCCCGTTGGTTTCACCAGTGACTTCTTCCATCACTGTTGGTCGATGATCAGAAAAGAAGTTTGGGAAATTTTGGAGGACTCCCGAGCCACTGGACAGATCCTCTAGGCTCTCAATGCTACTTTCATCACTTTAGTCCCCAAAGAAGGGTAGGCACATCACCCCAAGCAGTGCAGGCGTATAGCTCTGTACAACGTCATTTATAAGCTCCTCACAAAAGTGATAGCCAGGAGACTCAAACCCATCTTATCGACAATAATATCCCCAGAGCAATCAGGCTACGTTGAGGGTAGACAAATCCTAGACAGCGTAATCCTAGCCCATGAAGTGATCCATTCTCTGCAGAAGACCAAAACCCCAGGTATGCTCCTCAAATTAGACCTCTCTAAATCCTTTGACAAGATCAGCTGGGAATATATGCGAGCAATGCTTCTGGCTTTTGGCTTTGATCAGAGTTGGGTAACCTGGATTGCGAATCTCACCTCCTCAGCTTTCTTCTCTCTTCTCATGAATGGCATTCCCTTGCGGCCCTTCTCCCCCTCTAGAGGGATCAGGCAAGGAGATCCCCTCTCTCCATTCCTTTTCATCATCCTGGTCGAGGGTCTTAGTAGATCCATCCATGCAGCGATTGAAAATAACCTTCTTACAGTTCTACCCTTGCATGGTATCTCCTCTCCTATATCGCACAACCAATTTGTTGACGACACCCTCTTGATGGGAAGCCCTACGGTCCGGGAAGCCAACTCTATCCTGGATATCCTCCAAACTTTCTCTGATGCTTCAGGCCTGGACTGCAACAAGGATAAATCCCAAATCTTTTTCTTCAACACTCCCCTTCCGATCCAGCGCCACATCTCTGGCATCCTTGGTTTCAACAGAAGCTCCCTTCCATCCAAATACCTTGGCATCCCCTTGATCGACAATGCCCTCCGGAACTCCTCCTGGGAACACCTCTTATATTCCTTTTCCAAAAGTCTCTCCTCTTGGACCTCAGAGCTATAAACCTTCCCAGTCGTCTCACTCTTCTCCAGGCTGTCCTCTAGGCCCTTCCGATCTACTCTTTTTCTGCGTTGGCTGCTCCAAAATTTGTACTCACTACTATTAAAAGCCTACAAAGAAACTTCATTTGGCAAGGCCTCAATATAGGGAAGAAAATAGCGCTCGTCAGCTGGGACAAACTATGTCAACCCAAGGAGCAAGGAGGCTTGGGACTAAGGGATCCCTTCATCATGAACAAGGTTCTAAGCGCCAAAATTTGGTGGCAATGGCTAAAAATCCCCAAGGACCTCTGGGTCCGACTATGGAGGAAGAAATATGCTCCAAATGTGGCAGAGAAGAACCTAATCCGCTGGAATGAGGATAACCCAAGCTCCTTAATATGGACAACAACCAAGCAGAATTGACAACTGGTGACTAAGCACGCTTTCTGGGAAATCAGGAATGGGAAGACTGCCCTTTTCTGGAAAGACTCCTGGCAACAATGGCCGGTTCTGGGCAGGGAGGAATGGGCCCCTAACATTTGTACCCAAACTACTCGGGCAGGACTGACAAGAGTAGTTGACTACTTGCAGGACAATCCCCAGGAAGACACATGGTGCCAGTGGCACCTGGAAAGGGAACGCATCGACCTGGAGGCACACGTGGATCTAGCTCCTTGGCAAAAAGAGTTGACGAAACGGAAAATTCCCATAATTGCAGGAGAGGATATCTTGAGGTGGGGATATATCCCACAAGGCACCTTCAGCACACGGGAAGCGTACCAACTCAAAGCTCATTTAGACTCCCTCCCTAACATGAAATCTTGGCGCAAGCTCTGGAGTCTTAAACACTGGCCAAAAATCACCCTCTTCCTATGGCTTGTTACCCATTCCAGCATCCTAACCTGGGACAACCTATCGAAAAGAGGCTTCGTTGGGCCCTCTATTTGCTTACTTTGTGGAGAGGCAGAGGAAACAATGAACCATATTCTCAACTCTTGCCATTACACTGCTCAAATCTGGGATCAAGCAGCGCTTATCATGCGCACCTCAGACCGTCGCAGAGATAGCATTCTGGAAACCATTACGAACTGGAGGGACCAAGCTTTCCACTCCCCCCTCCTCAATCGTGTATTGTAACTTCTACTGGGCTTTATCCTTTGGAAAATCTGGAAAGAAAGGAACAAAAGACTCTTCAAAGGTATTTCCCTCCCATGGCAACACTGCTGGCATCAATGCTATCGTAGCATCCTGGAAACTCTCCCCCTTCAGCTACGGTCCAACATAGACTTTAATAGAAACCAGATGAACTTCCCCTCCTTTGATTCTGGACTCCACCTTCTTCCCTTCAGGCTCGACCTTCTTCTCCCCTGTCCCCTCCTTCCAGCAGCCCCTCCTTTTGGTCTCCTCCCCCAGAGGACTTCCTCAAGCTCAATTTTGATGGGGCCTCTAAGGGAAATCCAGGACCTGCAGGCTATGGAATAGTTTTTCGCAACCATCATGGGCATATCCTTTTCATCAGTGCTGGCTCCATAGGTCACTCCATGAACAATGCAACATAACTCTGGGGTCTTACCAAGGGACCGCAATTGGCCATCAAAAATAACTTCACCAAGTTAATCATTGAGGGAGATTCTCAAATCATCATCAACTTGCTGCAGAAAATTTTAAATGGAGCCAAACCGGATAGAATATCACCTAGCTGGAGACTCCTGCATGGACTACAGATTATTACCGACTCACTGTGACCAAATCTGGCCATCATCCCAGCCCACGTCAGAAGAAAGGCGAATCAAGTTGCGGATGAACTAGCTAATATGGGCATCAACTGGAGTGAGTCAGAACTCCTCTACAATTCAGCCCTGGAACCTGATCACCCCATTCTCCAGCAGTGTATCTGGAAAGCTGGGACGATGGATGCNTTAGTGGAGTACAATTGGTGCATGATGGAGGACGGCTCATGCCAATGGGGCACGGAGCCATGTGATGGGCTCATGCCATCGCCCGCCACCCTCCTGTGGCATTAATAAGCTCTAATCACGACAGGAAAGGGCATTAATGCAATCAGTCTCTCCTATGCATTTTCTTATGGCTTTGTTCCTGGTTTCCGTCCATTGTCTCTGCTGGTGGTTTGAAGGGCTCCCCCCTTCGTTGCCATGCCCAACTCATGCTAGAATTTTCTGGTCCCCGGTGGCTCCTTTTCACCCCTAGACCTTTGGCCTCTACTGCGTGCACCCTATGCCTAACCATAAGCTGCGACTAAGAGGGAGGCCATGGCGGGGTTCTCCCTGGAGACCTCTTCGGCCTTCAATTTCGCCTCCTGCTCCACTTCCCACCTGCTCCTCCCTTCACTTCCAGGCCGAGCCTCACATCACTACCCCTCCCGTTCCGCCGATAGTGCACTTCAACTACCTAGAAATTATCCCTCGGCCGCTTTGTTCACCCTCGCATCTCCTCTTCGCCCCACCTGTGGCTGAACCGAACCATACACCTCTCTCGGCTTCTCCAAGAAACTTAGGAGATGAGCAACCACCTTCTTCGCGAAAGCCTGGGAACATTGGGCACCCATCCTCTGATTCCATCAATGGCGAGTAGATAAAAGACAATCTGTCCATCCTCTATGGCTTAGTGTTTGAACTCCGCCAGGGGGTGGAGGATCTGCAATTTCAACTGCAAATTACAAATGAAAAGGTGGCGCTCTTCCTTCAACTCCTCTCCTCCATGCATGAGGCTTTCCTCTTGGACCTGGAAGGAGCGACTTCTATGCAGGAACCAGGTGCAGATACCGCTGACGGAGAGGTCAAGTTGCATGCGACTTTGGAGAAGGAACCCTGTGCAGCTACCAAAGGTGGGGATGTCACAATGCAGTACGTAGCAAAGTCTGAAATGAAACGGGATGGGAGTGAGACCATGGCTGAGGAGGTGAATTATGTCAAGCGACTGCTGCAGGACACCACGAAGAACAACCTTGGAACTGAGACCAAAGAGGAAGTCGAGGTGCAATGGGTGGATGGAGCGACGTATGTCGAGGAGGAACCTTGGACCGGGGATCTCCACGCCACCTGGCCAGGTTACATGTCAGGCGTCTAGGCTCTTGCTGTTTTAGAGGTTGTGTCAGTTGTTCTTAGTTTCTACTGATGTCCACGTTGTCTTGGACTTCACTCTTACTAGTTCATTACTATACTTATGCTGACTAATCTGCTGACTGGGCTGGTTTCCCCTCTGTTAGGGCAGTCCAATAATTACAGCAGGACTATCACTGTACTTTGGAACTCCTTTTTGCCTCTGGAAGGATCTTAATAT
>SNQJ01S0056838.1:0-10833 GCA_010110895.2 Picea sitchensis | reverse complement strand
GCTGCACAGCCCGAAGAAGCTCCTCAATTCTGTCACGTTCTTGGGCGTCGACCAATCCAGAATGGCCCTGATCTTCTCTTGGTGCACCTGTACCCCCTGTGCAGTGATGATCTGGCCTAAGTAAAGTAGCTCTGTCATATCAAACTCGCACTTGGACTCTTTGGAATATAATGACTGTGCCTCCATGATGCTCAATACCTCATCCAGGTGCCTCATATGCTCTTTCCATGACCGGCTATAGATTAAGATGTCATCGAAGAAAACCAAGACTGATTTCTTTAACTGATCCCTGAATATATGGTTCATGCAAGACTAGAATGTAGCGGGTGCATTGGTTAGCCCAAATGGCATAACCAGGAACTCAAAGTGTCCAAAATGACATCAAAATGTTGTCTTCTCTATGTCCTGCTCTCGGATGTTGATATGGTGATATCCAGAGCGTAGATCAATTTTTGAGAAGAAAACTGCCCCATGCATTTCATCCATCAACTCGTCAATGCGTGGGATAGGGTACCGATTTTTGATGGTTTTCTTGTTCAAGGCTCGATAATCAATGCACATCCTCATGGTGTCATCCTTATTCAGAACTAAGACAATTGAAGAAGCAAATGGGTTGTTGCTCGGTTTGATGTGTCCCATCGCCAACAATTCCTTGATTGCCCTCTCTATCTCATCCTTGAACCTCCTAGGATGATGATAGGGGGGGTGATCATAGGTTTGGCCCCCTCCTCTAACTCAATGGTGTGCTCAAACCCCCTGTCAGGTGGTCTCCCTGGTGGGATTGCCTCAAAGACATGTTGATGTCGTCCCAATAAATTCTTGATCTCTGTGTGGTATTGTTGTCAATCTTCTGAATCCTTCTGAGTAGTGATCAAGCATTCTACGACATATGCTACCTCCCCATGTTTGAATATCCTCTCCATCCTCTTGGCTGAAACTATCCTAGGTGCTCCTCTCGACATACCTCTTAGAACAACCTTCTTTCCATCCTAATCTCTGAATCCCATTTCCAAGTTTTGGTAGTTGGTAGTGATTTTTCCCAGGGTAATCATCCACTAAAATCCTAACACTACATATGTGTCCGATAGGTCAACCACATAAAATGTATCTCTCACTGTGTAGTTTCCTAACTTCATCTCTAAGTTTTGAATTCTGTCTAGACACTCCACTGTGTGGCCATCTTCTACCGCAACATCAAACCCCTCAAACTCCTTTGTCTGAAGTGCTCGTCTCGATACTAGTGAAGCGTCGATCAAGTTGTGGGTGGCCCCACCATCTATCAGGGAAATTGCCCGTTGCCCCTGAATAATCCCTCTGATACGGAGGGTATCATACCTGGTAACACCGGAAAGGGTCTCTATGACTCCTCTCTTTGCTGGTTTCCTCCTATTAGCCTGCTCTAGCGATTGTGGACTACTGGAGGATGGGCTCCTGCCGATGTCGGTGGTCTATGGGGAAGCTGCTCCTATGTTGGTGCTGACTCCTCCTCTGAACTAGTGGATCCACTATCCTGCTCCTCCTCCTCACTATCCACGTTGTCTTCTTCTACCTCAATATAATGAATCTCTCCCTTGCCCATGCACCTGTGGCCTGGGACCCAAGGATCTCTGTAGTTGAAGAAAAGCTTCTTCCTCATAACCTCTCGCCTAGTCTCATCATCCAACTTCTCCTTTCCCTTCCATTCTCTCTGGAATGGCTTCCTGTCTTGATTCCTCTGGGGAACAAATGGTTTGGAGAAATTTTTAGTCTTTGGCACTGAGTCTACCAGATCTCGAGTGCGAAGGATGGCATCCTACAAAGTGGGAGGCATGTATGCCTTCACCCATCCTCTCAAAGGCTCTATGAGTCCTTCTGTGAATAGCATGATCAGCCTGATTTCTGATATATCTATCACTGCCACGGCTACCCGCTGAAACTATGTGATGAATGCCTCTGCTGTGCCAGTTTGTCTCAACTGGGCTAGATCCCTGAAGTGTATCTCGAGATCCTTCCTATCAAACCTATCCATGAGCCTATCTATAGACTTCCTATAGGAGGTGATGCCACTGTGACCCAATGTCACCAGTCCATGATACCACCACTCGTGTGCCTCACCCTCCAAGTGTAAGGTCGCGAAACTGATGGCCTCTATCTCGGTCATCTAGTTGAGCTTGTAATACGTGTATAGCTTTTGTACCCAAGCTATGGTGATGTATTTGGATGATCCGTTGAAAGAAGGGATGGTGAGTTTCCCAACTTTTTGGATGAAATCGAGGTTATGCCCCTGCTGCTGTTGTGGTCCTCCCCTCTACATCTCTCTGGGGCAGTTCCTGAGTCTGATTCCACAGTACTCGACTAAGGTCATGTCCTAATGGAAGTCACGACCCAATGTTGTGTACTCCCTCCTATACTCTGCAATGTCGTCGGCATGAGTGGGTGGCCTCTGTGTTATTGGTGGCGGTGTTGCTACTGGCGGTGCCCTCTAGAAAATGGGAAACAAGGGTCTGGGAATCCTACTCGCAGATGTGTATGTGAGACAGGGTGACTGGGGTCTACTTCCTACTCCTGAGTTCGCCTGTGCTGCATGCGGGACTTGTGTATCTAGGGTACCCACTCTAGCCAATCTATCAACCACCTGTGCCAAGCACTGAGACATGGTTCGTTGACTAGATAACATACCATTGATAACCTACATGAAAGCTGCCTCTATATGTACGGGGGCCTTGCCACTGCCCTCTGGTCACTCATATCCATCTCCTAGTATACTCTCTACCTCACGCTCAGCCTCATGCTCTACCCTTCTCTCTGCTTCTTTGTGTGCCTCCTCCTCTTCCTCTGAGCTAGGAGGAAAAGGGGGAAAATTAGGCCTATGCCTTCTTTCCTAATGCCTGTTGTAAGTGACATATTCATCACCTAAGTGTTCACGACCCTCTGGGTCTTCTGTTGCACTCATTGTCTTTAGTCACAAGCTGGTAGGACTAAAGCTCTGATACCACTGTAAAGTTCTTGACTTGGCTAGTCTAGGAAATGTTGTTAATGTGTGTGTAGGATCAAAGGTTTACAACATATAAATGATCATACAAATAATAAACATGACAAAGGAATACAAAGTTTGTATTATGATATCTCCGTGGATTAGAAAATGGTCGAATGCAGCTGAATAAACTGACAATACTCGACTAGATCAACAAACAAAGGATCTTAGTCGGAATACAAATAAGCAACTGCGGCTGAATAAAATAACAATACTCGGCTAGATCAAAAGACAAAAGGATCTTAGCCGGAATACAAATAAGCAACTAAGGGATAATACCCGGAATATGGGAGCACTACGGAATCAATGAAGAATTATGGAAGAGTTGGATGATCTTCTCGGTGACTAGGGTGTGACTTTCAACACCGAAATCAGCCAACTGGTGTCTTCCTCCTGGAATAAACTAAACTATCTCTCCTAAGATGCGCCTCTTCTTCTCAATAACAAGTCATAATCTGCATAATGATGAATTAGGTCGTTGACCCTTCCTTTATAGCTTTCCAAAACCCTAAATCATGTTGAAACCCTAATTCATTGTTGACTTCTAATTTTAGCTCATAATGACTTAAAAGAGTTGTTAACTCTTGTTAGCTCAATGTCACTTTCCGAATATAACACATGTGACTGGAGTGACCTCTAGTAACCCTGTTTATCCCTCTTTAGCCCTAGCTATAGTCTAACGGGGTGGTTTAGACCATTAAGCCTTCTCTTCTGGAGCTCCTATTTGGAAAGGGACATTACAAGCTGCATTCGGGCATAGGAGAGCATAAATCTATGGTATATCTAAATGTGAAGGTCTGTGAAAATTTGAAGTCACTGCCTGTGCGAATATTGAAGCTCATATGTCTACAGTCGTTGAAATGTGTTCTATCGACAAGGGAAAAGGAAAACTATTCCAAAGGCTTGCAGCTGAAGGATCTGAGAGGTATGACCCCATCTGCAACAACTAACATTAATAATTGACATTGCTTCATCAGATGATAAGATTACCCTCGGGGAGGGGACTTTTGGGGCTATGACAAAGATGCGAGATCTCTCCTTCAAATACATTCATTCATGCAATCTTCTACATCTTTCCAAAGACATCCAGGTCATGCAACGCCTTGAAATACTTCATCTAGGTGGTTGCATAGTGCCGAAATGGATCTTTCAGCTCCAAAACCTCATGCAGCTCAAGTTACTTGGTGATAATGATTTTGTTGATTATAGAGGCTTAGAAAAGATTCTGAATCTCAGAAAGCTACAATTTTCTGGCAAGGAAAAGTGCATTGAGTTTCCAGTGGAGTTTGGAGAGCTAGTGTGGGGCATTTCGGAAACTAGAAAAATTCATCCTAGAAGATTTTGACTGTTTGGAAAATTTTCCCTAGCTGCAAGATGAAGCAATGCCAATGTTGAGGCATTTAGAAATGAAAAACTGCAAGGAGTTGAAAGATATTCCCTATACTGGACGAAATTTATCATTTGATGGACACTTTTGATACTTTGGTTATCTCTCTGATGGGAACATGGTAGCTAATTCTTTGTCCAAATATGGATTGCTACTCTCTTTTGGTCATTAGCAGATAACAAGAAAAAAAGGAAAAGACACAAATGCTTTTTTTCATCGCTCGTTTATAGAGGAACAAGGCCATCTACCAGATTGAAGAACCAAACCACATACAACAAGGTTGATCAACATTGCTTAAACTATAATCTGTGGGTCTATATTGTTCACGAACTTTTCAGGCTTCTTCATGGATGATTTTCTCTTTTTTTGTACAGTACTTACAACTTTAAACTTTTCAGTAGAAACACATTTGAAAGGACATAAGGAAAATATTTTGGGCACCTTCTAAGTGTGCCTAGAAATCATTTATGGTCTGAAAAAACTTTTTCTAGCTTTGTATTTATCAGGGAATTTTTTGATAGTAGTATTCCACCTTGTTCCTGGTGAGGTATTTTTAGATACACTGGCAGGCATGCCAATTTGGGCTCACAAAATCCAGTTGGTGTGTTGTGCTTCTGAAGCATCTACAAAGTGTAATTTTGTCTCTTTTAAGAAATAAAATTGCCTTTTTTTCTAAGAAAAAGAAAAATGATTTTTTTTGTGTGTGGGGATGATAATAATTATTCCATTTAACCATCTAAGTTAAATTTAATTGACAATTGGATTTGGAAGTTATTAAAAAGAACACATAAGTTTTCTCTAATAATGTTAATCATACTAACTTGTATGACAATGTTTCACAAGCGTTTGAGTCTATTAAGATTTATTTTTCTTTTCAAAATGTATATTTTTATTATCATTCTCTTGATTTTACTAAGATTTACTCCGCTTTTCAAAATGTACAATGTACAATTCTCATGGACGACACTCTACTTTTGGGGAAGCCCGTAGTTAAGGAAGACCGACTGATTAGAAAGAACCTAAATATATGCATGGCAACGTCGGGAATGGAAATAAACAATGAAAAATCCAAAGTTTACTTTTTGAACACCCCTATATCTATCCAAAGGAATATTTCCTACTTTCTTAGTTTCTAATGAGTGAGCCTTCCTTCATCCTATATGGGATTACCTCTCCTAGAAAAAGCTCCCAAAGCCTCTGCCTGGAAGGAACTCTTTTCAAAGATGGACAACCATTTAAACAGTTGGTCCCACAACTTCCTTTCCTTCCCTGCTCTGATTCTTTTGATAAAGTTAGTCCTTTTGGCCATGCCCCTCTTCCTTTGCTCAGTCTTGGTGGCACCCACAACCATCCTTCAACAATTAAGAGCCATCCAACGAAATTTCCTCTAGGGTGGGGAGAAAAGGGAGAGGAAATGGGCCTTGGTAGCATGGGAGACCATTTTCTTTCCCAAATCGCAAGGGGGGTTAGGCATCAGAGATCCTCTTAGGACATGCAAGGCTTTAGAAACCAAGCTACTCTGGAGATGGAACAAAAATACAGAGGACATGTGGGCCCAAATATGAACTCAAAAATACACCCAAAATTCTAGGGATTATGATAAGATTCAACTGGAAGGTATGCGACCATGATCCTTTATTTGGAACTACGCTTGGAAGAACAAAGGTACAGTGCAAAACCAACGTTTTTGGGAAATCCATGATGGAAAATTGGCATTGTTCTGGGATGACACATGAGAACAATTACTAGACCTAAAGGATAAGGATACCACTCTCTATCTTCAAAGATATATCAAAGTAGCGGGTTGGACCCTAGTTCGTCACTATTGGGAGAACTCCTAGAACCCAGAGGAAATGGAGGTCAAATAGTGGAAAACCCTGGAAAAATGGTCGGCTACCTAGTTAGAGCCAGGTAGAATGGAGATGGAGCAGATATTAACCCAAAGGATAATACCATGGAAACCAGGCCCAGACATCTTGAGGTGGGGGAACAAAGGGGATGGGAAATTTACAGTTAAATAAGCATATCATCGTCTACAAGAGACCCCAGATATCAATCCAAAGGAAGCATGGAAAAAAATATGGAATACACACCATTGGCCAAAAATCGCAACCTTTTTATGGTCAATGGCTCACAGGAAAGAACTAACGTGGGACAAAATCCAAAGAAGAGGATTTGAAGGTCCTTCCATATGCATTATGTGCAGATAAGAAGCTGAAACAAAAAACCACTTGTTCAATGAATGCAAAGAAGTGTCAGAGCTATGGGATAGGGGAGGAAAAATATTCAAAATGTCAGATAGAATTCAACATGACATAAATAGAACTGTAGAAAAATGGAGAGAAGAATCGTTCATAATATTTTTTTTTGAATAAGATATGGAAAATACTCCCTGGGTTCACCTTATGGCATACCTAGAAAGAGAGAAACCAGAGGATCTTTCGGAATTAATCCAATAATCCCAACCAAACCTCGCAAGGTCTCCTAGGGAACCTTCAGGAATCAATCACTTCCTCAATCTAGAAGTGAGAAGACTGGAATCCATCCGGAGCATAGATAGAGATCCTGAAAAACTAGCAGATACCACAGACCAGACCCAAACATAAAAGAAATAGAAAGTTAGAGAGCATGGCTAGAGGAAAAGAGAAATGGGAACCTCCCCCGCAAGGTTTCATAAAATTGAATTATGGTGGAGCTTCAAAGGGGAATCTGGGCCAAGTAGGAGCATAAAATCTATTCATAGGTTCGACATGGAATATCAGGTATGAATATTCCATTCGGTTGGAGATCAACTCCAAAAATTGAACATAACATAGTGGAATGCTTGTGGGGATGAGGCTCGAAACGGTGCTACAGTATATAGCTTTGATCGTGGAAGGAGACTCCAATATTACCATGAAGGGTCTTAGAAAAATCATAAATGGTCCCACCCAGAAAGGGTTTTAGAGGACTGACGATTGTCTTATGGATACATGGAGATAGCTAGAGACATCAGAGTAAACTCTGTTGTCATCCCGAATCATTCCAAGCGTAATGGGAATGCAATGGTATATCATTTGGAAAATGTGGCAATACACCAAACTCCATGTATGGGAAAGTGGAGCTGGAATGATGTGGGCGAAGGCCCATTAAGAGACACGATTTTGAGGTTAGTGGAGGCCAATTCCCAAGGCCACAATTAGGATAAAACTGGCGAAGTGGAACGATCTAGAGGGAGACTTTCCCTTCCCTCATGTTAAATGAAAGACGATGAAAGGAAGGTACACGAGAATCAGCATATGGACCCCATCTTGACGTAAGCGAAAGTAATAGCTTCGCTCAGTCCATTCATGGAAAATAATAATGACAGGGGGAGGAAGATCCAGGATGATACGAGGAAGCGAGAGTTAGTACAATATGTTACTAGTATGATGCCAATGGCATCCGACACTAGTACCTGGGGCATTATTGTGAGGAGAGCAAAGGACATAATGCATGGGATAATGAAAACCCACACAAATTCAAGAGGGAAAATTTAGCTCCTCAGTAGAATGGGTAAGTTTATTAATAGGAAGTTCCCTGGAAGGCCTCAGGCATGGGAAAAGGATGAGTTAGAGAGCATATGGAGAGCCAGAATAGTGATTCATAAAGGATTAGTAAGGAAAATGGGGAAGTTTAGAGGGAATAGTCTTGAAGGGGTCCTCGACCCCCTTAATAGAGGCAAACTCCCCTCTGAGCTACGAACTAAGGGGTGTATCCCATTTCTCACGCTAAATCTAGCGTAGGTCCGCTTGTTAGAGTAAGACCAAAGTCATGTTGGCGGAGGAAGAGGGTGGCAAGGAAAATGGACGTAAGAGATTTGGGAAACGCGAGGAGGATACCAGGACAACCCCAATTTGTTTAGGGAAAAGCGTCAGGTTCAGGCAGTCGGGGTTAGAAAACCCAAAGAGTCGAGCACTAGCCTTCCCAGAGGAGGACCCGCTCAACAGCCAGAACATAATCGACCATGTTAGAGGCCATGAAAAATATCTAGTCTAAACTCTCATACAAGGAAAAACAAAAAATGGAGGGGCTATAGAGGGTTGTCGATATAAAGGGACATCAGACATCAGAGGAAGAAATCTTAGTCGAGGCTCAGTAATGGGTCCTAGACCTTGGTTAGGCGAGGACGAGGGAGACAAAGTACTTTAGGCTGGTTGAGGTGCACTGGTGCACCAAAGCCATGATAGCTCAGGCCATGGTTCAAAAACAAAACGAAGTCCTCCAAGCATTGGCTCAACAACACCATGATAATGAACAACTCAGAAAATCGGTAAGACTCATGGAAGCCAAATTTGAAATTTTATGCAAGAAGAAATTTGGTATTTCAGTCATTGAAAAAGATCATCATGAGAAGCCAGAATAGACCATGCCTTAGCAGAGAAAGGCAGACCTTCTAGGGACCTAAGAGATCCCCATTTTTATTCAAGATGAGGACCATGACCATTCGCTTACCACATACCTAGAGGGTCCCTCTAAGCCTCAGGAGGCTGAGCACCATCCCTTGGCGAAGGCTCTCCCCTGGGGGGACAATGCAATTATCAAAGTTGGAATTGTAGCAACGACTAGCAAACCATTTTTTCTATCTCAGCATTGAACTCTTATGTTCTAATTAAGTAAGTATGGATGGTATACTCTCTTGGAGCGATTTTGTATGGGTTGTATACCCTCTTGGGACTAAGAGCCATAACTCATGGGCTAGTAGAAAGCAGGGAGAGATGTGCCCAATTTTTGGGGGGAAATTTGGGATGTAAGGTTTTTTGGGGGGAAATCAAGGCGCCTATAAGCACCAGATGGTAGGAACTACAATATGTAATATTATGTACAAGACTAATAGAATTACATAGTGACTTTAAAAAATAATCTTGAATAATAATAAAGTATTAATGATATACAAACAATTTTGTATGGTTTCAGATTATTGTTCCCCATGTGCATTCTAGTAATATTTATGTTTTGCATTAAAAAAAAATGTGCATTGAAGGTTAATATCTCTAAAATCATCACAATTCACAACTTGAATCTCTACACCAAAAGAAGAATCCATGGCATTAACTCGATGAAAGAAACTCGAGGTAATTCTCAGTTCCCAACTTATCATTGGCATTGTTTAGGCTATCAAAATTGAATGCACACAACAGAGACACTTGGAGTTAGAATGTCAACAATGAATAGACACACACTATCCCTATACTCCCTACAACAATACAAACATTATATTGAGAAATTGATGCACATTAAATCCAAAAACAACATTTTCATAAGCCTTGAATTGATGGAAGTGATATATTTTTATAACATGAAGAAAGTGTGCCAAACATATGTTACTCTTTTGAATTGTCAAAGTTAAAGTGATATTGTTTTGATAAACTAAAGAAAATAATTCAATATGCATATTATTTTATTTCATTCTACGAGACCTAATGATCTAAGATAAGCAAATTACTATTCTCTCATGCACCCACAATCGAATATTAACCAAACTTCACCGAAAATATCTGACTGAGAAAGTGAAAGAAACCATGGGAGATAATTTGGTTCACTACAATTTAAAGGCCCAGAATCTAGAGCAAGTGCAAGAACAACAAATGGACATGTGTTTGAAACATGAATCTGACTGATTATCCCAATATTAATCTTAATTGGTGCCACCCTTCTTTACATTTGCTAGACAACAACTTCATGCAACTCCTAGTATATGAAAACATACCATTACATGATTGCTCGTAAAACTACAAATTGAAAAATCTAGTAATGTCTCTCACAAACATATTTCATTTTTTGCTTCTATATTTGCTTATGTTGCTACAAAACAATTAGCTCAAAAAATGATATGAGAGTTGTACATGAGCAATGTACCCGATTTCTTTTGTAAATATAACTCAAGATATCAGATGATAGGTCTCGCCTTCACATCTGTGTTATAATATCACAATGGAATTCTATTAAACTTGATTATGAAGCACATAAAATTTCATTTTACAGGGAAATTATTGAAAGATTGATGCATGCGGGTGTTTGTCAAAAGAATTGAGTGAATAAATTATTTTTGAGCTAAGAGCGAGTGTAGTAGTTCTCAAGATTGTCACAATTTCAAAGGAGATTTGACACAATTTAATTATCACAAGTGCTTCACCTTGTTGACCAATATCTTATCAAGTTCATTCATAAAGGGGTTTTTTAAATTGTGAAAATAAATTGAATAAATAGTAGGCATTTGGGGATGCAAGGTATTAGGAAAATACTCGAAAGTACTACAATTTACAAATACCAAAACCAAATTTCTCACAAATGTAAGAACACTTAAACTTAAACATTGATTTGATTAAATTAGTATTTATAAATGTTTGTTCATATTTTTTAATATATATAATCGTGAAGTTGTGATGACAATGTACTCTCTCTCTCTCTCTCT
>SNQJ01S0056837.1:41428-85318 GCA_010110895.2 Picea sitchensis | reverse complement strand
GAAAAAGAATTTCTACCTCGAGAAATGTGTCATGTATTTAGGTGGTTTTTCAACACATGGTTTTTGCCGATGGTTTTCTATTTTCGGTTAAGGAATTAGGGTTTTGGACTAATCCAGGTCATTGGGTTAGGGTTTTGGATGCCTCTAGCTCCTATATGTATATTGTATTGTAAACATTGTATCACAATGAATGAATATAGAATATGCTAGTTTTCCCGGTTTGGGTTTCTAGGGGAAAAATATCTGTGTAATGTTTGTATTTTCCATTGTATCTTTTCTGTTCTTTTTCTGAATATCTGTTTGCAGTAGATATTGTACAAGGTTAGAATTTACAAACCATCGATCTAAGGAATCCAGTGAGAACTATCTCTTAACTACCAAACCAACCGTGAACGCGTCGTGGAGAGACACGTGGCCCCCTCTTGTCCCCTGTCAAATGTTTTCCATTGGACTAGCATCGTTGGATGAGAGGCTATGTGGCAGGAGATCCGATAGTCCAGAGACTTGGTACTCTAGAGGAACTTCGCCAAGAGGCTTCAAGGTGTGAAAACTCCCAAAGTTGTGAACGGGGAAGTGAATCTCAATCGTTGGCAAGTAGAGGACACGTGGCACTAGATTCGAGAGTGCAGAGACTTGGCTCTTCAGGGGATTCATGATGTGAGGAGTTGGTAAGCTCTGAAGCCCAGAGTTGCAAAGTAATGGGATTCGTGGATATATGGATCTACGTGGACATACCTCGACTGTGAGATTTGAAAGAAGTTAGAAGGTTGTATGTATGGGGCTGACGTGGCTCACTGGTGTCATCTAGGGTGGCATGGACCCGCAACTAAGTTGCCATGTGTCATCAGGATATGGATGATTCAAAAACCCCTTATGCCTATTAGAGAATGACACGTGTCACCCTCTAATGAGTATATGTGTCACCCCTGGATTTCATCGCGTGTCAGCCTCTGGTTCATGCCCGCCTAGCCAACGTGGTTGGTGACACGACCGGGACTACGAGAGTCCAAGACTTCGGAAGTTCAGAAGATTTGGGTTGTATTATAGTAGAGGGATGTTCAACGTCGATCACCGATTTCCAAACGTCGAAACGTTCAACGTCAATCGTCGATTTCTGAACGTCGAAACTTTCAATGACGATCATCGATTTTTGAATGCCGAAACGTAGAACATCGATCGCCTATTGTCGAATGTTGAAACGTTCAAATTCAACCGCCGATCGTCGAACACTGAAACATTCAACGTCGATCGTCGATTGTCGAACTTCGAAACATATAATGTCTATCATTGAATGGCCAAGGCCACGTGGAGATATTTCGGGATTTCAGGGAGTATGCGTGCAGTAAGAAAAGGGGTGTTCAGCGCTAAACACTGAATACCCCCAACTAATATCGCCTGGATAACTTCAGGAGGAAATAATTTGCAAACCAAAACTCATATTTTAGCATGGTGACAGTTGTTAGAAAGCTCGTGGCAAGCAGTAGCCAATGGAGATCCTAGAATTAGGATTTGAGATAGTTAGGAAGGACAAAAATATGATGTCCCACCCCTTATAAGAGTATTTAGGGGTCGAGTGTGTTACATATTATTACCTCCTTACCCATTGAATTAGGTGGTAAGATTGTATTTGTTGTTGTGGAGGTTGTCGATGCACCTCTTGAGTAGAATTTGTTACGCATAAACACTTGGTTATACGAGATAATTGCAATTGTATCATATGTCTTTAGGGTCAAGTACGCTTCCTTCATCAAGCGAAAATAGTGACAATTGATCAACTTGTGTTTTGTACCCCAGACCTTGGATCCAATGCAGGGTCTAATGTAACTTTTTCGATGATGCCCAACATTTTTACATGGGTGTTAGTGTGGGGATGTTCAAAGAATCTTCACTCATGGGAACATTCCCTATTCCCCCACCACCTCCTGCTACGAATATTTCTACAATCAATATGATCTCTTCGTTTACCAGTGGATCCCTTGGGTCTTTCAATCCTTGGGTGGTACCTCATCCTGAGGATGTTCAACCTTATGCAGATCACATGCTACTCACTGTGGTCAATATTGTCGATATGGAAATCCCATTAACATCCATTGATACCRGTCAACAACTCCATCATTTGGATAAGTCCATCTTGGATGTCATGGCTTCCATAGATAATTCAAAAGATGGGGTGATGCATCGATCATCTTGTCCTTATTTGGAACCCACGAGAGTGAACATGATGAGTCTTGATATGGGATTGGGGGAATTTTCTAGGGAATCTAGTAGAATTCCCAGTCTCGACCCTTTTCCACCTTAGATTTATTTTTGAAACTTACCACCAAGTTCTTTGCTCTCCCTTCCTCCAAATGTTTGTGTTTCATACCTCCTTTACATCTTGATGGGAATCATTGAGGATTCGTTATATCTCACTAAAACACTCATGCTAAGTATCTTTGGCTGCAAAAATTATTTTCTATGTGGCATAGCCCCGACATGGTGAACCATATGATTCCAACAATGGCTCATGAGTTCATGGATTATGTAAAGGATCCTTGGATTGATCCGAGCAATGGGCTCTACTTGGAATAAATCATTATAATGTGTAGTGCCCTGTATATAGGTGTGTGGTGTGAGTGCATTTGTTTTGCGTCTATCATATCCAAAAAATCCAAAACTATTTTATTTTTTGAGATTTCACTACGTGTTTTGATCTTGGAATCTAGTTTACATGTGTGGACAAGTTTACAAGGACTTTTTTTATAGAAATGACGACCTCCACTGAACTTGAGGTACATGTTCCAAAAATTTCATATAGGGATAGGTTTTTCCCTACATCTGTGATTTTCATTATTAACCATCCATTTTATCGTCACAGTGCCTTAGGTTCGATCCCGTTAGGTTGCAACATTAGCCACTCCATTTTTGCATGATGTAACTTACAAGGTAGTGCCTACCCTTCATGGGCACCCTAGTTAGAATCCATATTTCCATTCAGTGCCCATGTTGAGATTTCCTGTAGACCCAGGAACCCTCTTGTAGTCTCGCCATTCATTGACATTGAGACTCATTTTCCTCTCTTCTTTTATATTCTAGCCATATCCTGAGTGGGTTCCCATATTTTTATGTTTCTTAGTGGTTGTTTATGCATTTGTTACCCGCGTCATTTATCTCGCCTCTGCACTTTTGTTTTCCCAAATCCCGCTTACTTCTATTGCAGTATCCCTTGACCATCCCCCTCTTGCATTATTTGGCCTTTGTTTTGCATCCACCCACCCATGGAAAGAACCACTGCTAAGAGTGGATCTCACTTGCCAATACCATTTTCATTCATGTTGCTTTGGTTGGTTCCTTATGCTTGGAGCATATGATCTTATTGTTAAGCCATTTGTACTTGTTCTCATCAGACGAGTACACTTTTATCCTTTTTTCGGACTCGTAAAAGGACACAAAAAATATACTTTCTAGTACACTTTTATCTCTTTTTTTCAGACTCGTTAAAAGACATGAAAAAGATCCCATCATGCGTATACTTTTAACTCTTTTTCAGGCTCGCTAAAACTAAATGAAAAATGCATTACCAAGCATATTTTTGTCTCTCTTTTGCACTCATTAAACCATGAAGGAGACATTAAAAAACAAAAACAAAAAAAAAAGAGTGGGGATTTTTTTACCATTGATCTATCTCGAAATGGAAGTGATAGTCGAGTCTCCCTTGAACATGGAGCATGTTTGAGTCATCATATTACAGTTTGGTTTTAGCTTGCCTAGGAGCCATCCCAGTAATATGAGTCATAGATACTCCTTCGGTTGGTTAATCTTCAAGTAATCATGGAGAGTGATTCAATGGCTCCTGTGTAGTTTCATTATATTCATCTAGCTCTTCATTCTTTTCGCCAAGTCACCATTGTGTCATGTTATATGTTCAAGTGAAGTTTAACCCATAGTCAGTCATCTGTTGTTTGTGGACTTTCTGAGTCGGCCATCCCTATGTCAGTTTTACTTGGTGATTATATCTCTTCACATCATCTCTCGGTGCATGTTTCATGTCGATTGATGGGGAATACATTAAGGCCCTCCTATTGACTTTAGCGCATTATCTAGGAGAGGGATCTAGAAACCAGCTAGTACCTTGGAGCTTGCACTCCTCAGTGGCATGCCTCCTCGTGATCGACGATGGGTTTTCATCATTGACTCATGATCAATTGATTCTACATGTGTTCGACATCAAATCCTCTATTCAAACTCGCTAGATTGTACTAGGTACCTTGGGGTCCATTTTCATCATTGGTGGGTCCCCTTGAATTTTTTAATGGTATACATCAATGACTAGTAATCAAATAGTTTTTACCATGCTCGACATCAACTCATCTATTTGATCGTTGTAGAATCGTACCATCAAGTTTTGGAAGGAAGACCTTGGGTTTGGGGCCACACCATTCCTTTACAGCACCCCCTCCCAAGTTTCGATGGAGTATATCACTTGTATATGAGTACTTTGAAGACTTTGTGGGCACTCTCCTTAGTTCTCGTTTTCTCCTTGATGTATATTTTTTGACATAAATCCACATTGTATTTGCTCGTTTCTATGATATTATTGATGACATGGATACAACATGTATTATTTCATGGCCATGGTCTTGAATTCCATGTCACGGATCCAAAGTGTATTGTTCGGTGGCCATGCTTTGATGCTCTTCAAAGTTTGAGTTTGTCTACCTTGGGGATGGTCTATATATTCCTTTATCCTTGGTTTTTGATTGCAGGTACTCTTTGACCTTGGTGGTTCCCCTTGAATCTTTTAATGGTATACATCAATGACTATAGTAATCAAATAGTTTTTACCATGCTCGACATCAAATCATCTATTTTCATGTTGTATATTAGTACAATCAGGGATTGGGACGAAGACATTGGTTTGGGGCCATATCCTTTTTTTATAGCATCCCCTCCCAAGTTTTTTTGGAGTATATCACTTGTATATGAGTACTTTGAAGACTTGTGAGGCACTCTCCTTGAAGGTTCGTCGCTTTCTTCTTGATGTATATTTTGACATAAATCCACATTGTATTTGCTCGTTTCTATGATATTATTGATGACATGGATACAACATGTATTATTTCATGGCCATGGTCTTGAATTCCATGTCACGGATCCAAAGTGTATTGTTCGTGGCCATGCTTTTGATGCTCTCTAAAGTTTGAGTATGTATACCTTGGGGATGGTTTATATATTCTTTTATCCTTGGTTTTTGATTGCAGGTACTCTTTGACCTTTATACCTTTTTTCTCTCTCCTCACACTACCTCCCCTTGCCATGATACTCTTATTGTAGTATGTTCTTTAAATCCATCCATTCTTCCTCGAACTCACACATTAGGGGAATTTGTTATAGTCTTAATTTCCACCCTATAGGGTTAGAGACGAACACATCGGAATATGTAATCCAAGAAACAACCCTAGCTCAAGATTCAAACAATTTTTTAGGGGTGTTGTTGGTCATCTATGGGACAACCAATGACATGTCGCTTGTCATTAGTTCACAAAAAGAAATAACCTATGTAATATTATAGATTCATGAAGTTTCAAAGAGCGAAGCAAGGGAAGATTTGTTTCTTCGTGGCATGAGCCTTGGCACTCGCATCATTTGATTCTCCATTGGTCTTTAGAATATCTAGAAGCTCTCCTAATACTCTTACAAGATGTTGACATCAGAGAGGAGGGTGAATCAAAGAATAGCGTGAATTATAACTACTTTTTCTTCAATTTTATATCAATGTAGAATTATTATCCAATAATGAGTAGTAAGAAATAAACAATCACATACATACACAGTGACAATTCGTTTTACTGGAAACCCAAAGCATGAGAAACCACATAATGATTTTTCTTATATGTCTTGAAGAATTACATTCATTGGAAGCACCAACTTCCTTTGTTTTCCAACAGAATCGGAAGGAGGCTCCAACCCCCTAGTTTCTCGGGGCTACAACCCGGGATGGGAAGCTCCAACTCCCCACTCCTATGGCTACAACCAGAAGGAAAATACAACCCACAATGTTCTCCGACTACAACAGAAGGTGGCTACAACCACCTATCCTGCCCCATCCTACCACTCCCTCAAGTAGTTTAATGATGGAACCACTTTCACACTATCATTGTGAGATATGTACCATTGTAAACCTAGACCAATAAATTTGAACCATGCATCAACATGTACCTTCTCAACTCCGTAATCAACTCCTGTACTATAAACAAGTGCATCAACCATGCACCAAATCTGCACTCAAAACAACCAGAATCACCCTGCATTCATAAACAAGTATCCAACCATGTACCAAGTATGTACCAATCATGTGTCAAATCCACTCATCAACCAACATCATCAACTATACACCTCATGTATGTGCCAACTCATCAACTACATTTGTCCAAATCCATGTACTCAACATGTAATTCCCAAACTTCAAAACCTCATCAATTTCATCATCCAAATATGATTTGTAGCTCAAGAATAGACCTAGTGTATATGGATCACATTCCTACAAACCTTTCCTTAACTTTAACAACAAGAGACTATCATTTCATTAAACTTTCTTTAGTCTCACATGCCTAGTTTTGGATTAGGTCAACAAATCTCTAACATGAAGTAATCATAACTTTGTACCGTAATGTATAAAGATCTAAAATTGATACACAATTCTTCAAGGTGTTTTATGCACCTCCAAGTGTCACTACTTGGAACCTCTTTAAAAGGAGTTATAGCAAAATGGCATACCTTATTGAATTCTAGCTTATTATAGAGAGAGTGACCTTGCAGATGGCCTCCACACCTAAAATATTTCCTTTGGAATTGATACGAAACTATTACACAGCACAATTAAAGACTATAATGGAATGGACGGATGGATGGATGGATTAGTGAATGGATGATGGAATGGAAGGAATGGAAGGATGGACGGAAAAGATGGATGGAATGGAGGAAGGAATGGATGGATGGAATGGATGGAATGGAATGGAATGGAAGGAGGAGGAGTGGATGGAGGAGGAGGAATGGACCGGAAGATGGACGGAGGACGGAAGGATGGATGGTAATAGGAAGGATGATGGAAGGATGGAAGGACGGAATGGATGGAAGGAATGGGGAAGGAAGGAATGGAGGAGGAAGGAAGGATGGATGGAAGGATGGAAGGATGAGGAGGATGGATGGAATGGAGGAATGGATGGAGGAATGGATGGAGGAATGGATGGAGGAATGGATGGAAATGGAGGAAGGAAGGAATGGATGGAATGGAATGGAATGGATGGATGGAATGGATGGATGGATGGAATGGAAGGAGGAATGGATGGAGGAATGGATGGATGGATGGAAGGAAGGAATGGACGGAGGAAGGAATGGAATGGAATGGACGGATGGAGGATGGAATGGATGGATGGATGGAAAGAAAGCCGGACGGAGAAACTTGTCTCATCACCGCCATGTGTTTTGAACATCCATTGTCAACATACTCAACTAGGTTTCTTCTATTTAGCTTTGTAGAGTGAATCGCATTCTTCATTGCTATATTGATCGTACTTTCTTATCCATATCCTTTACAGTTCTTGCTTATGATTGTTGATATTATTCTTTGGTTCCCTAGGAGGAACAATCAATCTACAAACTTTGGCCATGTGTCCAAAATTACTACATTTGTAACATTCCACTTCACAAGGCTCAAAGATTCAAAACCTCGTTGTAACTTCTTCTTTGTGTTTCACTAGGTATTCTTGAATAACCCCTTGTGTATGGCTTTCCTTAAAGTGAAGTTATTAGTTCATGTTGTTAGCTCGGCACTTCTATTGTGCCTTTTATGTCCAAATTTATAGCATGCATAACATAAACTAAAAATATAGTTTTGATACCGTAGTTGAAGATCTTATGAAAGGAGGTGCCTTATGACTCCTTCTTCTTGAGGCATGTCTATCCTGTTGTTGACGGAAATTTGAATCTCTCGATGGAGGAGTGTCCTTTTGTAATCTCTTCCTTGCATATATTTTTATTCCCTTTGATTGTTTCTGGATAAGATTTTGGATTTGTTTCTTGCCTTTCGTTGTTTTGGAGCTTGATCCCTTTCCTGTCTGACAGTCCAATTCCGGACTTGTCCGATGAGATTTTTGATCACTGATAATGTCATCCGTGAACTTTGAGCTTATTCAAGATATTTTTCTTTGAATATCATTTCTTAGTGTGACAATCTCTCGCCTGTGTTTCCAATGATCCTCCTTTCCTTCTAGTTTTTCTTTGAGTGCTTCAAGCAATTCTTTTATCTTCTTCTATTTGAACTTTCAATTTTGTAGATCATTTTTTCTAGTTCTGGAGTGTCTTTTTCTTATCTAGTTATGTTTTTAGCCTTTGTTTTTCTTTTCTCTTCTCCATAACTACTATAGCACTCACATTCTTCTGAAGTCAAATTTCTACCTCTTCAATTTATCTTCATATGTTTCTTCATATTCTTCTTCTGAGTCTCTTTATCGCTGTCTTCTACTGCTATGAATAGAACTCTCCCTGCTTCATCAGCTACATCACTTCTATCTTCTTCATATGATGATGAGGATCTCTTTGCGCAAAAGTTTCTCTCTTTGAAAAACTTTATTTGTAAATTTTTATCTTTTATATGTTTTTATTTTGAGAATCCTCTACCATTTATCTTTTTATTATGATTATATTTGTTATCAAAATGACCAATACTGTCACAATTAAAAAAAATTAAAAGGGAAGCCACCTTCTATACTCCATTTTATTGGTTCCTCGAAACGGAATTTCTTTTGACTTAAGTTGGTTCCATTTCTTCATCATCTCTTCCGTAGACGCCACGCTTCTACTATATATTCTCTGGTTCATTTTTCTTTTCTTTTGATTCTTTTGATGCTTTTTGGAAGGTCATTTTTACATCTAGATTCTGCTCAGCCTTTCATCTCATATGATGTGAAGATTCCATTTTAGGATCCGATCTTTCTTCTAGTGTTGATATCTTAGGTTGAATATCATAGGAAGATCTTGCCATTTGAACAATTGCTGCATTCTTCATTTCTTCTCCCAATCCTGATTGGTAATTCACTATTTCCATCAACTCATATGAAGCGTAGGCTGAGATATCTCATCTTCCTTCATTTTTATTGTTCGAATCACTGTAGTTTGGTTTTGGCCGCTTGACTTTGAATCTCCCTTCATAAATATTTCCAAAGTTTATCCTAAACTTTAAAGGTGATTTACAATGTGCAATTCTAGTGAATATCGCATCACTCCAGACCATTCAAAAAGCGCATTTCTCTTGGATTTTAAATCTTATTCTCACCAAGTTTCACTTCTTTATTACTTGTTGGTGGAACCCATGCTTTGTATCCATCTACACTTCGATTGCCAAACTTGAAATCCTAAAGTATTCCTATATATATGTCTTCATCCCATGCCCAGTGCCATATTTCATGTCCATCAAACTGGTATTCCATTTTTATATGAGTTGGTAATTTCCATGATCTACCTTGGTTAAACCCAGGATTTCCGGCTGAAACTCGCCATGATACCAATTGTTGATTACCGAGAGGGGAGTGAATTAGTAATAGCTGCACTATAATCATTTTTCTTCAACTGTTATATCAGACGTAGGAATTTCATATCCAATAATGAGCAAGAAGAAAATAACAATCACGCGACATATTATTGTAAGATATACCAATACTGTATGGGAAACTCAAAGAGGTAGAAAACCACATAATATTTTTTCTATATGTCTTGAAGAATTATGACCATTGGAAGCACCAACTCTTTGTTTTCAATAGCACCAACTAGAAGGAGGCTCGAATCCCCCTAGTTTCTGTGCTACAACCCGAGGGAAGTCTTAATTCCCAATTCTCTCTGCTATAACTGTATGGAGTAAGCAACTCTATATGTTCTCCTGATATTAAACTGTAAGGTGCTGAAACCACTTTCCTTTGCCCCCATCCTCACACCAAGTAGAAGTAGAAATGATGGAACCACCTGGGCTACATCATCACCGTGGAGATATCTCTGTCGTAAATATAAAATTGGCAACTGAATCCATGGATCAAACTGTGACTCTCAACCTCGTGAATCAACTCACATTAGCGCAAACAAGTGCATCAAACTATGCACCAGTCCTATATAACCTCAAACAACTGTGACCAACTATGTACCTATAAACAAGTGCATCCAACCACATAACAATAATCTCATGTGTCAATCCTACTTCCATCAACCAACATCACTAACTATACACCTCATGTATGTGCCAACTCATCAATCCAGTTTGTCTTAACCATACCCCTAACATGTAATCCAACCAAAAGCCCTATCAATTTCATCATCAAAATAATGATTGTAGCCTCTAATATACCCGTGTATATGATCACATTCCCAAACCTTCCTTAATTTTAAATAAATAAGAGACTAGCATTTTCATCAACTTGCTTTTAGTCTCACATGCCTAGTTTTAATTAGTCAACAACCCTCAATTTGAAGTGATCATAACTTCTGTACCCCTTGTATTTGGGAGAAGATCAGAACTGATACACAATGTTCTTCAAAGGTGTTTTATGCAAT
Source organism: Picea sitchensis (assembly GCA_010110895.2). Taxonomy (NCBI): domain Eukaryota; kingdom Viridiplantae; phylum Streptophyta; class Pinopsida; order Pinales; family Pinaceae; genus Picea; species Picea sitchensis. Next base: position 74,740 of record SNQJ01S0056837.1, on the reverse strand, counting down.
TCCTCCAAGTTTCATCACTTGGAACCTCTCAAAAGGAGTTATAGCAAAATGGTATACCTTGTTGAATTTCGGATTATTCTAGAGAATCTCAGAGAGAGCCCCATGAATATTTGTTGTTGAATTGACTCCAAACTATTACATGGCATACTATATTGCAACTCAACTACCATACATTTTGTTTCACTCAATTTGTATCTATTATTAATAACTTATGACATTTTTACCCAAACACTTTTTGACTAGTTTCATGACTAGCTACAAACCTTATTTTTCACGGAGGGTAACTCCCAAAATTCAATGACCTGCAAGCTGAATTGTTAATACTAAATAGTTGATAGTGTTTTCAATGAATAGAAATTTCATTTGTCCAATCATTATAGAAAAAATCAGAGAGTTAAATGATAGGATGACCTGTAAATAACGTACTTTAGAAAGCACCATCAAAGAATTTATCCTTCCTTGCATTTCGGCCTCTTTTTCTTCATATCTTCACTCAGACCTGATTTGATATCCCTTATTAAATTAGAACCTAATGATATTCAATATGTCAAGTGTGTTAAATGAGAGAGCCTTTCCTCTTATTTATACTCCTGTAGCCTCCTTAAAAACATCTCTCTAGGTCACTTCAATAACTTTTCTCCTTATTTCAGGTTTAACTCACACTAATTTCTCCATTAAAAATGATTATTGAAATAATTTATTTTAGTATCCAATTTGGTCTCTATAATACAATTATCAATAATTTTATTATTTATCCCTTTTAAAATCTCTCTTAAACCACTTTTGACTTACTTTGACCTTTTTTGGCTTCTATATGACATATGATGGGCCTAATCCTCGGTAGAGATATAATTTCAAAACTGGAGAGTTATGTGATCGCTCTCACATACTCACTCAGGAAATGGAATGACATAATATCCATATAGAATAGTATTATCTGAAAATATACTATAACTCATACCATTACCTCCATCAACAAACTTCTTTGGGTCCATTACCCAAACTCCTGGTTCTTAACTTCTCATGCATTAAGCAACCCCTCTAACCTGTGAGGACAGGTGCCATACCTACATACATTCCATCGGAAATGGTATGACAAGAAATCTTATCCATATAGGATGGCTTCCGTGATACCCACTTTCATCCTATTATTCCACAATTAATCATGGGTCTTTCTTCTGAAAGCTGCCTTCCCTGCGGAGGGTATCTGCTCCATGTAAGGGACCACTTTGGAGTTCATCCATATTTATTTCTTATTAACCATGAAAACAATAATGAGTCATATTTTTATATCAAACAATATTGGGTCCATTTCATCTAACTCTTTTGCTACAGGAAGCTTTCTTCAAGGGTTGACATCAATGACAAATCTAACCTTAATCAACATCTATATAAAGAAGAAAAATCTTGATCATGCGAGGAAGAGTCATTCACATATACATGCTGCTAAAATTCTGAGGTGCTTCCTCATCTAGCATCGGCTTGTAGTCGTGTTTCCTAGCTTGGTTGAAGATATGAGGAGGAGAAAGGGGTGAGCGCTGCATCTACACCAAGAGGTAATAGTATTGATGTACTTCTATCATTTGAATTAATATACCATTGTTTTTCTCCTATGAATGTTTGTATTTCATGCATGAATGTTCATATCTGATTTATTCTTTCATAGATCACGTTAGATCAAAGCTAGATCTAAGATTTTAACACTAGGAAGAGAAGTAGAATGGTATTGTTTTTTCTCTTGTTTTCAGGAAGGAGGTTGTAAGAGTTGGAGTTGGAACTTCAGGACTGTAACAACCAAGAAGTCTTAGTTTAAATGTGAATCCATTTGCTTGTTTCTAGAGGAAAACCATAGAAGTCTTGTCCATTGTTAGTCTAGGATCAGTAGGCAGATCCTAAGGAGATATTACTGTCCACCTATGAAATTTTCTCCATAACACTTATGTGTATTTGATTTCCTCTTGAAATATCAACACAAATATTTTCTTCTTCGTAAAAAAAATATCCATCATTATGACAAAAATTCCATATAGGTTCCTTCCTTATCTAATCGACCCAAATATAAGTAGCCCCATTTACTAGGGAAAAATCCACTTTGAATACATTATGCTCAAATATGTCACACATAGGTACAAAAAATGTCACCTTGATTAGACCCAAAGAATGAAAATAATACCAACTTATTTCAAATAAATCTACAGTATACAAGATCTGCACTGGGATGACTCAAGTCTTAGTTGAAGAGTACAACTAAAAGGAGAAAAAATGTGCTACAAAAATGAACATGAAGAATAGTTCTAGGTTTGAAAGAGGCTTTTTGAAGCCCAAAAGGAGAGATGATCTAGAAACCCCAATTCTGCATCCCTTAGGGAAATTTCACCAACCAAAATATCTTTGGACTAGCTATTGAAAAATCGGATCTAAAAATTGTAGTTCTATACCCCAATTTGCCACTAGATAAAATATCTTTGGATCAACTACTAAAAAATAATAATAAGGAAACCCATTTTTTTATCCCTTAGGGCAATGGCACCAACCAAAAATATATGAATCGGCGAATGATAAAAAAACAATCGTGTCTAGAAACCTTAGTTCCACATCCCTTAGGATTGTGCCACTGGCCAAAAATATTTGGATTGGTTACAAATTAAGAAAAAAAAAAAAAACAAGATCGAGAAACTATATTTTTACAACCCTTAAGAAAATGCCACTAACCAAAATTTCCAAATTGATTCTAGAAATAAGAATAAGGGATATTGTATGAAACCTTGGTTCTACAATCATAAAAGGTAGTGATGTCACCAACCCACAACCATGGATCAACTCAAGAAATATGGTTGAAATAAATAATTAGGTAAACATTGATGTTGGGCACTCCAATATATGGAATGTATCTCTGAAACACATTCACAAAAACAATCTCAAATGGCCTTAAATAAGGTTCTTTCTCCAACCAACAATATACCATGAAAATAACCTCGATACTCCCCAAGTCAAACACTCTTATGCATGCGAAAACTTGATCACATAATATAAGAGCATGAAAAACCAAGAAGAAAGCATAAGTAATACTAAAATGAGTAGGGAAAGGTTCAAACACACTCTAATACCATGTTGAGATCACAAGAGGAAACATGAGAATAGAATGGAACCAAAACAAACCCAAAATCCTACATTAAATAAGAAGAAAACAACATTAGGGAAATGCAAGGATTGAAGAGAAATCGTCCAATAGAGAAAAACCCTAGTGAGAGAACGTAACCATGAGTAAGTGTGTTAGAGAAAAACAAACGCATGAGAGAGAGAGAGAGAGAGAGAGATGCCCAAGCATAAGACAATGTCAAAGATATAGATTCCCTTAGGCATAAAACACTTTACAAAAGAATGATGCAAATAAGATAAATAATGATTAAGAAGATCACAAGGTGATTTACAAATGAGAGAGTTGTGGCATATTTATACACAATTGAAGTGGGTAGGTGTTAAACTTATGCTTATGTTGAGTGGGGGGGTGAATCATTATAATATACTTTTTACTTTAAATGAGCATTCATCAATCATTCTTTAACTTTAAGATAGTAAATGCATGTAAACTCAAATCACAGTACACAAAGTTTAATTTGGAAACCCTTGTGAGAGAAAACCGCAAAATCTTATCTTTATAAAAGATTGTAGAAACCAACCTACTAGAAACACCAATCTCTTAAATTGAGCACCAACTCAAAAAGATATTGTGTAGGAACCAACCTACTAGAGACACAAATCTCTTCATTAAGCACCAACACAACAAGATATTTTGTAGGCACCAACCTACTGGAGACACCAATCTCCTCACCTAAGAACCAATTTAGTAAGACTTGTATAGGAAGCAATCTAAGATCTTCATACACATAGTACTTATGACTTCACCTGCATGCTTCATACTTCATGCATTTCACAACCCCAAAACCTCATAGCATCATGCCCCAGTGAACCTCATAGCCTTCATGCCCCAGTGAACCTCATAGCATCATTCCTAGAATATAATTCCAAAATGTAGCATCACAACCCCAAAACAGTGCATTTTGCATCATCATAGACCTTAATCCTTCATAGTGCACCCTTAAAACTCCAAGAAAACTCCTTGTATGCACCTTTAGACCCCAAGAATACTCCCCATCTCCTCTTGCGCACCTTAGATCTCTTTTGCACACTTATGTTTTCTCTTCTTTCTTGGATACTCTTAAAATGCATACACCTATCATGTATTTATAGTGTTTATGTGTTCACTTATGGGGCCGACTTTTAAAACTGGTTGGGCCAACCCATAATTTTTGGTTGGGCCAACCGGACATAATATTCCATATCTCTTCATTCCTAAGGAGTTAGAGGGAGTGAAATATACAGTTGGAAATATTTCAAAATAAGCTTTTCAACCATATATCATATACTCCCATTTGAGCTACATCTTTAGAGTAAAAATGCCTTCAAAGATAGGGTATCCAAACTAAGCATCAAAAATCCAAAAACAATATTTACAACAATATCCATCTTGCAATCTTTATCTTCGACATCTATAGTCTCCCACATCAATGAAAACAATATTTTCAACAATCTCCCCCTTTGTCATTGATGGCAACCCTTAGTCAATTCTATAATACTCCCCTTTTTTGTGACTCTCCTTGTGTCTACAATTCTTCCTCTATCTACAACTTCTCCTCCTTTGACATCAATGGAAAAGGGATACTCCCCCTTAGCTTTTGCTTCCCTTTACTTATGAGATGAGAGGGATATCACTCCCAGCTTCTGTCTGACATATTCAAATGTGTCTCAGGAATGGGTTTGGTAAAACTATATGCAACTTGTTCTTTGGTGGCAATGCATTCCATCTGGACACTTTGCTCGGCTACCTGTTCTCTTAGGAAGTGGTACTTGATGGGAATATGATTCATCTTTGAGTGCATAACACGATTCTATAAAATTTCTATTGCACTTTTGTTGCCATAGATGAATGAGATTGGTTGATCATATTCTACCTTTATATCCTTCAATGTTTACTTCATCTAGAGTACTTGTGTGCAACATGTTGTTGTTGCAGTATTATTGGATTATGTTGTGGATAGAGAGATTGTAGTTTTCTTCTTACTCAACGATGATATTAGATGGTTTCCTAGAAAGAATGCACCTCCATTGGTACTTTTCTTGTCATTAATACTTAATTCCCAATCTGCATATGTATATGTTGTTAGAGTGAAGTCTTTACTTCTTGAATGCCACAAGCCAAAGTCCAATGTGCCCTTCAAATATATGAATATTCTTTTTTATTTCTTACACATGTGTCTCCTTTGGTGCAGATTGGAATCTTGCAACTAATCCTACCGCTTGCATGATGTATGGCCTTGATGTTGTCACATATAGTAGGATGTCAATCATTGACATGTATAGTGTTTGATTTGCTTCTAAATATTCTTCAGCTTTGCTCAATTTACATCCTGTGATCATGGGTGTACTGATAGATGCATTGTCTTCCATTCATAATTTCTTCAACATTTCCTTGATATATTTGGTCTAAGAAATGAATATGCCTTTGTTGGATTGAGAAATCTACAACCCTATAAAGAATGAAAATTCTACAAGCATGGAAATATAAAATTCTTTTTGCATTTCTTCTGCAAACTTTTGGCTCATTCTGTCATTATTACCTCCAAATATGATATCATCCACATAAACCACAATGATTAACACATTTTCATTGTTTGTTTTGATGTAAAGATTGTTGTCTACAACTCCTCTTTTGAAACCTTGTTTTTGTAGGTATTTGTCAACTCTTTAATACCAAGCTCTGGGAGCTTGCTTTGGTCAACAAAGTGATTTCTTCAGTACACATACATAATATTTTTTATTTTTTTATTTATTTTTATTTTTTTTCTTCTGAAAATTGAAATCCTTTTGGTTGTTCAATATATACTTATTCTACTAAATTTCCATTTAGAAAGGATGATTTAGCATCCATTTGATATACTTTCAAGTTCTTGAAAAACACAAATGCCAAAAACATTTTGATTGCTTCTAATCTTGCAATTGAAGCAAAGGTTTCTTCAAAGTCAATACCCTCAACTTGAACATACCCTTTACAAACCAATATTGCTTTATTTATTACTATGTTTCCATATTCATCCAATTTGGTTTTGAAGACCCATTTTGTGCAATAACATTCTTTCACTCTAGTCTGAGATCAAGTTCCCATGTCTCATTCTTCTCAATCTGATTTATTTCTTCTTTCATAGCATTAACCCAATCCTTATCTTCAGTGGCTTGTGCAAAGTTCTTGGGCTCTATTTTAGATAGAAAATAAAAGTTCAATCTTCTTCTAGTCTCAACTCTCATATCTATATCACCAATAATTTGATTTTTTGGATGATGCTTTTGAACAAATTCGGATGGTGTCTTTGGATATTGACATTCTATTTCTTCTTGTTCTTTCTTTTCTTCTTCCTCTTCTTCTTCCTTTTCTCGTTTTGTATAGATTGTCTCCTCTGGATATTCATTTGTTTGTGAATTTTCATTTTGAGGTATTGCTTCATCCACTCTTACATCAATACTATCTACAACCTTGTGCAGTCTTTTGTTGTAGCATTTGTAGGCCTTGCTTCCATATGCATAGGCAAGAAAGATACCATCATTTGTTCCAGAATCAAACTTTCCTAAACTATCTTCATTTTTATTTGTATAGCACTTGCTCCCAAATAATTTGAAGTATTCGATTGTAGCTAATCTAGCTTTCCATAATTCATAAGGTGTCTTGTTGTTGTTCACTTTAATTTGTGCTCTATTCAAAATGCAAACTATTGTGTTGAGTGCTTCTCTCGAAAAGGTGTCTAGTAGTTTGGCTTCAGTCATCATTTTTCTAGCCATTTCTTGTACAATTATGTTCTTCCTTTCTACAACTCCATTTTGTTGTGGAGTCCCTACTTCCGAAAAATGTCTCTTGATTCCATGATTCTCACATAATTCATAAAATTCATAAGAGGTAAAGTCACCTCTTATGTCTGATCTTAAGCACTTGATTTTTAAATCAGTCTCATTTTCAACTAGGACTTTGAAAGCTTTAAACTTCTCAAATGCTTCAGATTTTTCTTTAAGAAATGTAACCCATGTCATTCTTGTGTAATCATCAATAAGCAACATAAAATAACACTCACCTTTTAATTTTTTTTTTCTTACTAGCCTACAGAGGTATGTGTGTACAAGTTTCAATGGATTTGATGTTGAGTGCTCCTTTGTTTTGAAACTAACTCGCGTCTACTTCCCATGCTGACATGGATTACAAATAGTGTTTGTAGGTTTTGAGATCCTTGGCATAACTCTTACTGCTTGTGTCTTGTTGAGTTTTACTATATTGTCAAACTTTATATTACCCATCCTTCTAGGCCATAACCAACTTTTGTTTGATTGTCCCATACAACATTTTTATCCTTTAACTGCATTGAGAACGTATACATTGCTAGGGGTTCTATTTGCATTGCCACTAATCTTCTTGAACCTACTTTCCTTATCTCACATCCTTTAGAATGAAATGTGAGATTGTAACCTTGATCACACATTTGAATGGCACTTAGAATATTGTGTTTTAACCCTACAAGAGATTATGTGTTTTAGTCTTTCTGTTACAAGACTAATGGTACAATTTCCAACTATCCTTGCAGAAGCATTATCCCCAAAGGTAATGTTGCCTCCTTTTTCTTCCTTTAGGGTGAGAAATTTGTTGTGATTCCTTGTCATGTGTTTTGAACATCCTATATCAAGGTACCATTGTTTTCCTTTGTCTTGAGCATACATTGCAAGTCCACATTCTTCCTTATTTGGTTCTTCTTACTTCCTTTTTCACACCTTTGTGTATTCTTCTCTATGCTTGGTAAGAACATCTTCTTCTCTACTTTGTTTAGGATACTTTATTATGTTGCTTCTATAGTCACATGTTATGTTCCCATAGTTATTGCACTTAACATTCAATATTGTAATCAAGTAGGGGAGAAAATGAATTGTAGTTTCTATCAACAAACCCATGAGAAATTTTGGTTTTGATGCTCATATAATCATTCTTTGAGGTCTTATAAGAACATCTATTTTTATCTCTCACGTGATCACTTCATACATTAGCTCTACAATCTAGTGCTTTATGACTAAAATTATTGCAAGAAAAACAATAGCCAAGAAAGAGATTTTGATACCGAGTTGTGAAAGGCCTTCTTGGTGGGACAACCCTTCTAAAATCATTCTTGTTGTTCTTCATGTGAGAAGAATCAAGTTTATGTTGGTCATCATTTCCTTTCCTATTGTTGTTTTCATTGTTGGTGGAGCCTTTGAGAATATTAGCATAGATTTTCTAGGTTTTTCTTCATTTTCCTTTTATGATGGCTATGTGATTTTAGTGCTTGCTTCTCCCTTGAGGATTTGTTGTTTTTCATCATAGCCAAGACCTCTCTTGATGAATGGTGACTTTTGTTAACTGAGAATATTTTCTAATATTTCAGTATTATTTCCAAACTTCAAGCTTCTACTCAAATGATTAGTTGTTTTCTCTAGTTCATTTCTTAAGGAAATGATTTCAACCTCTACATTCTCACAATTTTCTTCATTTTCTTTCAGTTGGTTTCTCACCACTTCTTCTATCCTTTTAGACTCTTCTATTGATTCTTCAAGATGATAAACATTTTTTTTGTTTCATCAATATCATGATCCTTCTTTTCATCTTTATGTAATTTCTCTTTCTACTTTTTATCCTTTCCCTTGAGTCTATCTATTTCTTCTAAGGCACTAATGAGTTCTGCTTCAAGTTTCACTTCCCCATCAATGTCTTATTCTTCTTAATATGATTTTTCTTTCCGATTGTCTACATTTTTTGTATTAGTATGCTTTGTAACCATGGCCATGAAGAGGAATTATTCTTGACTAGCCATGTGTTCACCCGAGATTTTCCTTCCAACGATTAGACTGTTTCCAAAGGAACCTTCTTTGATACCAATTATTGAACTTATGCTTATACTAAGAGGGGGTGTGAATCAATATAAGATACTTTTTACTTTAAATGAGCATTCATCAATCATTCATTAACTTTAATATGGTAAGTGCATGTAAAATCAAATCACAGTACATAGAGTTTAATTTGGAAACCCTTGTGGACAAAAACCACAAAAAATTATCTTTATAAAAGCTTGTAGGAACCAACCTACTAGAGACGTCAAAATCTTCAGTTGAGAACCAACTCAACAAGATATTGTGTAGGCACCAATATCTTCAATTGAGCACCAACTCAACAAGATATTGTGTAGGTACCAACCTACTGGAGACACTAATCTCCTTAGTTGAGCATCAACTCAGTAAGACCTATATAGGAAGCAATCTAATATCTTCATGCATAGAATACTTATAACTTAAACTACATCCTCCATACCTTATGCATCTCACAACATCATCATACCCTTTACTTTCATGCTCCAGTACCTCTCCTCACTTCATACCCTAGACATAGCTTCAAACCCTGGGCAGATTTAGCCTTCATGCCCTAGAGAACCTCATAGCATCATTCCCAGAATATAATCCCGTACTACAACATCGCAACCTCAAAACAACACACTTTGCATCATCATAGACCTTAATCCTTCATAATGCACCCTCAAAACTCCAAGAAAACTCCTCATGTTCACCTTTAGACACTAAGAATACTCCCCAACTCCTCTTGTGCACTTGTGCTTCCTCTTATTTCTTGGATAATCTTCAAATGCACTCATCTATTTTATATTTATAGTGTTTTTGCATTCACTTATCGAGCCAATTTGTAAAACTGGTTGGGATGACCTGTACTTTTTGGTAAGTTCAACTCGACATAATCTTCATATCTCCTCATTCTTAAGGATTTAGAGGGACTACCTTATACCATTAGAAAGGTCTCGGAATAATATTTTCAACCATATATACCATGCTCCCATTTGAGCTAGGTCTTCATATCAAAAAGGTCTTCAAAGATATGGTATCCAAACTAAGCATAAAAAATCCAAAAACAATATTTCCGACAATCTCCATATTACAATATTTATTTTAGACATTTGTAGTCTCCCCATGTATTTGACATCAATGACAACAATGTTTCCAATAATAGGGTGATTTCTCCATGGAGGGGTTATGGACCTACATCAAGATGACTAAGTCAACCTTAACCACAAACTAGAATTATAATAAATTATTACATTAACACCTAATGAAATGAATTAATGATACACTATGAGTTTATCATAGCCAAATGTGAGGATTACACAATTATAACCACTAAGTTATCATTTTTTCTTCATATTTGGGACATACTTCTCACTTGAGGTATAAGATGAGGTGTGTGTGCCAGCTTCAGAGACAAAGCTTCCACCTTTTTCAAATTCTTTGGAATTTGATTATTTTGATAATAGAAGGTTCCCCTTCCAATCCTTTGTCTTCTATGATCTCACATTTATGCCTACCTTTAATCTCTAAACTAGGTGATGATCTTGATTCCTTCCCCCCATATCCTCTTGAAAATACTTTCATTTTTGTTTCTTTGCAAAAGGTCCCTTGATTTTATTGTTGTTCTTTATTAGAATCCCATCAACAAATGCTTCCTCTTCTAGTTTCTTGTGAGTTACCTACTTCTCCCCCTTTGACCAACAACCATCTTCATTTCTTGTTCTAAATTAAAACCTTTAGGGTTTTTGAAAAAACAATGCTTTATTTTCCATGGCACTATTCAATTTTTTGATGATTTGCTCTATTATATACTGAGAGGTACTATCATCACCTCCCCCCCTCTCTACCTTATCCTTCCCTTTATTGAGATTAGAGAACTTAAGACTTCAACATTCATTTTCTTAAAAAAATCAAGCTCCTCCCTAACCTCCTCTAGAAAATCCCCATCAACAACATTTTTTGGGGGAAATTTTATTTTCAAGTGCTCACAATTCTTACATATGGTGTAACTAAAGGATTTAAACATGATCTCTATTTTTCAATATTCTATTTTCAATCTCTATATCCATGGCATTGGGAAGGCCATCAATCAAGTTCAACTCTAGATAAATCTTTGCAACAAAGATTATTTCCTTGTTCAGATTTTTCTAATCCTTGTCTAAAAGTTTGTGCATTCTATTCCCAACATCCTTCAAACACCTTTCTTTCCATGGTTCTAAGAGAAAATAAAGTGTTTTAATCTAGATTAGGAAAACTTCTTTTGATTCCTTCAAAGGATCAAAATAGGGATGTCATTTATGAGGGTTTATTGGAACTATTTCGATACATGTGGCCTTTAAATTCCCTATTAAGTCCTTATCCCTTTCATTTTTAAATATGCAAGTTGCTAGAATGTAGAATATTGGGGCATATCCTAGTTGTTGTTTCCAAACTTTCTTTATCTATATGGATAATTTTTTATCAAAGATAATTCATCATGAAACCTCCTAGTAAGTGATGTCTCCAAGTAAATCCATATCTGGTTTACCACTAAATCCTTTAAAAGAACCAACTTCATCTTCTCTTTTAGAAATTTTACACAACCTCTAATTTTATTCCTTTTAGGTCTTATACTACCTTCAAATAACCCTTCCTTTTGAGGATCCTTGTCTCCTAATTCTCCACTTGTTATTTAGTCTACCAAAAAATTATGGAAGCCAAATCCAATAATGTTATAGGAGATAGGTTTTCAAGGGGAACACTTACCAATGGTCCCTCTGCACAACTTCTATGTTCACCAATAGCCTCAACATGAGTTAGGCTACCTTTGATTCTAGATTCAAAAACCATTTTTCTCTCGAGTTTTTTTATCCTTGATCTTTACCCCACTTCTAGTGGCTTTCAATTCTTAGTGCATATGATTAGGCTTGGGTTCCTTCCACGATGAAAGGAAAATCACTAAGCATGATCTTCCTTCCTTTTTGATAATGTTCTAGGGTGCCCGTAACTTGTTAAGCCCTAAATAGTGGCACATTACCCCTTAATTGGGGAATATTACATTATTATTGTTATTTTATTTATGTTGGCTTGGGTCCATTAGTTGTAATTGTACCTCCTAGTCTCCTATATATACCAAGGAGACTTTTTCATTTGGAATCATCTTGTATTTGTGAATTCTTGTGATGTATAAGGAGGTTTCCCCCTATAAGAGGCTTATTATTTAAATTTATCTCTTTTTCAAGGCATGGAGTACTTATTCTGAGGTTTTTATGTTATTTTGATATTTGGTTCTTAACATTTAGTATCAGAGCTAGACAATCCTTGGGACTAGCTTCTTCAAAATAAGTATTTGAAATTTTTGATACAAATTTTTTTATGGAAGGTTTTAGGATATGGAATTTATATGGTGTAGAGGAGACATATAGAGCTAACTTGGGTCCAAATTTTAGATCTTGTTTCGATATATTTTTGGAGATACATTCTGTTCAAGTTAGGGTTTTTTACTAGTCATGAAACTAATCTGAAACAATTCTTCTTGGAATTTTCGCTCCCAATTTTTTTTGGCTTGGTTTCAAGTTCTGAAATTTTTAAAATATGAAGGTGGAATAGTGAAGTATCATGTGTACAAATTTAAGCCCTTTATTCTCTATACTCTGAAATTTATTCTCTGAGGAAAATAGGGTTTTTAGTTGGTCCATATTTCAGTCTAAAACATGTGTTCTTGGGAAAATTGTTAGATCTAAATCTAAAGACCTCCAAACTGAGTGACAACTATTCCATTGGTTAGGGTACAGACCGAAGTTGTACTGGTACAAATTTCAAGTTCTGAAGTGAATTCAGTGACATGCAGCACGCCGTACAAGTTTGCTCTCTTGAAAGGGAAAAAATCAGCACATCTTGGGAAAGTTATCATAAAATTCTCTTGGAGAATCCAATCTTGGTCTAACCTGTGGGGTTGGAAAGAAGACACATCATGATACCTCAAGACGAAATTTTAGACTCAGAAAGGCCAAAATTACAGAGCTACAACAGAAGAAAGGTCGGCTAGCAGAACAGTGTCCAAATCAAGGTTTTAAAAGGTGCATATTTTTTTTGGAAATTTGCATATCTTTTGACTAGAAGATCCAATTGGGGTGATTCAAAAAGTGGAATAAAGTGGGATGAAAGGAGTATCACATAAATTTGGGAGAATCTTAGGTATTTTTAGGTATAGACGTATTCCGACGTCTATAAATGTAGGAGCTGTCGATACTTGTCGGTGCTACAACCCAGGGACAATGCGGTTTTTCCACATACCAACTATATCGGAAGGCCCCTTTCAAACGATTGAGCATTAGACAACACTACTACGAATTTGAGCTACCACGTACCTGACGTATATCGGGAGACCCCCTAGAATCATGAGACCAACTGAGTAAACCATTTGACTGTCTTGTTTCTATAGTACACTGAGAACAACACTTGGAGAGATCACTCTCTAGTTACTTGGTAGTCAAATAGTACGGCTAAGGGCATGGTCAAACCTCCTTAGTTAGTGCCCTGAGATATTGGGCCGAGTACTATTGTTGGACCACACACATATATCAGAGAGCTATAGCAAGTAAGTGAGTTCTTGAATTATATATCTTGACTTAGCATATTTTCCCTAGATGTCCTTGGCCAACATGAGCTATATGTGAGTGCAATATGAACAAGATTCCAAAAGAATAACAAAGAAAAACCAAGAATTTCAACCAAAAAAACCCTTAAAGAATATCAAAGAGAAGGTATATATAATAGAAAGTGTAATGTGCATAGAGTAGAGTGTCTAACTATGGATATGGATGTAACACAAAACATGATTACAACCTTATTAAGTAACTAACCTCCTTAATTAACACAACCTTATAAGTGATTAAAGTAATTGATGGTTGGCATGGTTTTAGTAGTTACTTTCACAATGATACAAATTGATTAAAGTAATTGGTGATTGTCACAATTATGATAGTTGTCTTATCAATGATATGAATCATTAATAACAAAATATATGAAATAATTTATGAAATAAATATTAAATTATATAAAAAAATTATAATGTTTATATACTAGTGAGATAATATTGAAAAATAGTTGTTAATTAGGTTTATCTTATGTGGTTGTGGAATGGAGTGTTATTCTTTTCATCTAGGTTCTATTCTTGTTAATAACATGTTGAGCTCATATGTAATATATTGTTGTAGTGGCTTTGAGATTTGTTGTTGACCTGACATTGTACATTGAAGAATTAAATATATATGTAAATAGCGTTATTTGCAAGGAGCTTTTTCGTTATAGTGTGAAGGCTTCATGGTTCTTGGTATAACTAATGACAACAAGGACTTTAAGAAACTATGTATTAAAACTTCGGTCGATATATATATATATATATATATATATATTGTGTGCTAACTAATTGGATCTAGAGTTTTGTTGTAAGCTCCATTTAAAGAGTTAGTTCAAGACTATATATCTTGATAAAAAAGATATAAATTTTTTACAAAATTTAGTGTAGACACTTAAATGAGGACTAATCATAACAAAATTAACAATTGTAAGTTTACCTAATAATGTCGCCCAGAAAACATATTCATATATAACATTATAACAAAACAAAAGAAGACAGTCATATTAGAGAACATATGAAGAAGTTCAGTTCAAGAAACAAATTATAGGTTTGGTGCACTCAACCCTAGCTTCTCTTCCATAACCACGACTCTCTTTTGGTTCCAAAGCCTTCAACATGGGTGATCTTTACTTGAATATCCTAAAATTTTGGCCTAGAGTAGTGTTTATTCTCCTCTTCGTCCTTATAAATGTCCATGAACTCCACTAATAATTTATGAACCTTCTCCAATGTTAATTTCTTGGGAGTTTGTGTGTGTTTCTTTGAACTGGAGGGATCTTGAAATGTTTCTTGCAGTCTCTTTTGGGTTATGAAATCATTCATTTGTTCCATACTTTCATGGGGTATAGCAAAAGATCTATCTTTTTCTTTTTTGGTTACCCTCTAGGTGTTTTGCCTAATTCCACCGAGGTAGTAGTACCTTGAAATGTTGACTAGTGATTCCTTCTAAATTAGGTGAGTTGGGTCTCTTACTAAGCCCAAGAGTGTGATTAGAGGTGGTGGCTTCTAAGCTTCCCTAATATCTCTTTGTGTGCAAACTTTGACTCTAGAATAATGGCTCTTCACTTGCATGAAAGGGGGTTAAGTAAAATTTGACTCTATAAAAATGGCTCTTCACCTACTTGAAAGGGGATTAAGTAATCTAAGGGGGGAAGTAAAGTGGAAAATCCTCCCTACCACCTACCCCCATCATGGAAGTATGAGAGGATAGTCTCGTCCCATGTATTCTCATGATGTCAAGATTAAATCTAATCCATGTTAGTTATGAGGTGAAGTGACAATAAGGGAGAGGGATGGTAGGGCCTCCTCAATATCTTGGTAAAGACTAAGCTCTACATTGTCACTAAGGAGATTAGATAAAATAAGCTTATGCCTATAAGCTTGTGACCTCGACCACTCTATCTTCTTCAAGTGAGATGTCATTATCTTCAATCCAATTTACCGTTTAATTTGATGACATGCATACATGGGTAAATTTTGTTATTTTTAATGTAGATGTTACTTTCTTGTGCCATTATGTATTATTATCCATCTCCCAAGATGAGCTTGTGACCCATCCATTTAGGAGATTTATAAAAATAATTTAAATTCCCCTCGAAGATAAATCCATTAATGGCATTAATCCTGGCAACTTCTATTATCCCCAATTTTGTGGATTGACACGATGCTCTGTTGTTAGAGCCTCTACATAGAAACTAATAATAAGCCTTCATTATATATCATTGTCGGTTCCTTATTACTCCATTGAAACCCGCTAAATTGAGGTTTCCTATTGATACCCCATCAAAGTTTACTTTGATTCGTCCTACTTAAGTGCAGACCATATTTGATCATTCCTTGGGTGCTGATTTCTATATCCTTTATTGATATTATCATCTAGATAAAACTTAATTTGTTGCAAAACTTCTTATTATAATATCTCGATGATAAAGTCTTTTGATATCTCAAATTTTACTTTGATTACTTTAAAAATTGCGATAAACATGAAAAAATAACCATCTTTACCTATATATCTACATATACATTTTCTTCACAATTTTCACTCTTTTGGAAATCTTCTACTTCTTTAAAATTTTCCAAATAACCCTATTTAACTCTGCATTTTGTGCTTCCTTCCATGTTCTATGATAGCGAATATTCCCCCTCCTTGATTCATCAAGATAAACTATTTTTTCATAGGGTATACTCTTCTTCATTCGAATGGGTGGGCCAATATTCTAAGTCCTTCCCTTCAACATTTAATAATGATTATTCCTTCCAATAATATTTATATTTTATTCAATTTACGCTTTTTATATTGTTCATTATTGTCCTAAGATTCTCTGTCTCTTAGGGGTGAATGTATGTTCCAAGTAGCATCCCAAAAGATTCTTGAGTTTTTGTCCATAACGTGTTAAAATAAATGCTTATAGTTTGTTTTTAACAATATATTCCAAATGCTTGAACACTAAAGGAAATCAAATTATTTTATGCATGTTTTATGGATCTTCATTGAACATATATTTTAATCATAAGATTCTTCTCTCTAATCGAGGACTTTCAATAATTTCTAAATTAAAAGGTTAATCTCCAAATTAAAATGTTTTGGTGCTAAGATTTTGTACACAAGTATTAAAATAAAAATCCACGTGATTTAAACTTTATTTGATATTTTTTTTCAAAATATTTAAATATTTTATTTGATTTTTTTTCAAAATATTTAAACAGAGGGTGGTTCAATAACTAGTAGTGGTGAGTAATTTTGAAGTACTCAATTAGATTTAAATCTATGACCTCTCTATTAGCAATATATTTTAATTGGATGGTTCAATTGGTTGTGATAATCTTTGGGGTTGATTTTTTTCCCAAGAAAAACCTTATGGGACACCCCTTCACCTTCTTCTCCAAAATATATGATGGAAGATGACTCAACTGCCAAATATAATAGTGTTTGGTAACTTTGAAGGACTTGATCGGATTTGAACTTGTAACCTATGACCTGCCCATCAAAAGCATTCCTTGGACAGATGATTCAACTAATGTCCCAAGCATCTCATACCTAGGACTCTTGCTCCATTTCTGTGTTGTGATTTTCTATTAAGACAATATACGCCATTTCTTTTCATCTTTTGCTCAATTCCGCAAGAAATTATTGGTTATGCCTTCATCACCTCTAATAACTCTTACAAGTGTTGTCAACACATAACTCTAGAATAGTAACATTATTGATAGAACCAATCATATATATAACCTTCTATTAAAATGAGAGTCCATTTTTTTCAAAGTTTGTTAATTATGGTATACCATTCCCTCAAACCATGAAATGCAACCAAAATAGGGAAGCCTGGATATTTTGTAGGGAATTCAACACATCAAGCATATTACATTCAGCATGATGTTAATCTTTATTTTGTTTTGTCGATATTAGAAATTATATTAAAATCAAAATACATATTTACAAACACCAACTAGAAGGATTCCCTTACTAACAAAATTGGAATACTAAGAGTTCATAGAAATTGTAAAAAACAAAATTGGAGTTTATTAGTTTTTTCCTTAAGATTAAAGACAACAACACATAAAATAGTGAAGGGATAATTAAAATTAGTTTTTCTTAGCCTTATATTTTTCCTCGCTATTTCATTTGATGAGCTAGCATTGCCATCTAAGTTGAAAGTTTGTGACGTACCAAAATTTGAAAGACTCTTCACGAAATTTGTTTATTTTTCATTCTCATTAAATCATCCATGTCCACTCGTTCAAAGGTCACATTAAGGTAACATGTGCATACACTTGTATTTGATGAGACATTACAACTTGAGTGATCCCCGCGGTTAAGAACATGTGTTTCCTGCAAGGAGGTCACAGGTTCAAATCTAGAGGTAGGTAGGGTATGTACATCTATGTAGACTTAAACAATTGAATTATTGTGTAGAGGGGGTCCCTTTTCCCACAAATGAGGGGGTCTCGTATATCAATTTGGTGTCTGGCTAGGTCGTGACCTCAAAATAATAATAATAATAATAATTATTATTATTATTATTATTATCATCATCGTCGTCGTCATCAATATCAAATGTCTCATGTAGTCTACTAACACCCTTATTATTTATATCATTCTATCTTCACCTTGAATCAATTTGTATCCACATGTAATAGTTCTTTGCTTATGGAGTTTATGAGCTTCTTGAGCTCTTCATTTGACTCATCCAATATTTCCTCACCCTATACTAGTCTATCTCCAAGACCTACAACAACTTGATCAACCTCCTTATATTCCTTCAGTACCACACAAACATTTCGTCTAGTTCTCTAAGTCCTTAAGGTATGACCACCATGAAGACTCCTCTTTATCTTTACCACTACTCTCTCCCAATTTCATAGTTTCCTCATACCAACTCAATTATTTCTTAGTGATGGAGGTTAGTATACCATTGGTCCCTTCCCTATGTAATTCTTCGAAAGTCAAACAAGATTACTTATTTATTATCAATCTTGCTAACATTTTGGTACAAGAATGACCTCCTTTTCATATTTCAATCAATTATTCTATCATTTTTAATGGTAAGTCTATATATACCTGGAGAGTTGGAGGAGAGGAGCTAAAATGAACAAAATATAAGAAACAATAGGAAATAGAGGGTTTTTTTATTTCCTTGTCTAGAGTGTTTAATGTTCAATGATGAATAGTTGATGGTGTCTTGTCCTCTTCTTAAACGATCATAAAAAACCCTTTTAACTAAAGAAAAATAAGAGAAACCCTAGAAATCAAATTGCATCCTAATAATATCAACCACGATGATGGTGCAAAGTTGAGTGAAGTCTAGATGCCCTTGGTTCACATTTTGAAAAACTCATAAAGGAATACCCAACACTAACTAAGGTTGATTGGTAGGTGTGGGAAGCAATTATTACTAACATTTGGACTGTGGACATTGTTTTTCGGTGAATTTTTCACTCTTGAAGATGATCCTCTAGCATGATCAAAACTTATTGAGGTTAAAAAAACATAACACCATCTTTTGATCATCATTACAAAATAATAATGCCAAAATTTCTCAATCAAGGAGACCACCATAATTAGAATTTATTTATTTATTTTTCCTTGATAATTATAATTGATTTTTCTTTCTAGTTCCTTTCTTTAATAAGAGGAGTTTCAAACATAACAAAGCTCAAGTTCTTTAGGCAACAAGTTTTATTAGCTTATAACCAATCAATCATCGTATTTAGCAAGCCTTTAACGTGGTCATGGTCATATTCAATGTTCATTAAACTTAAAAGACAAAGACTTGTTTTATCTAAATAAATCAATTTATAATCTCTAAAATAAAGTTAAAATAATAATTATTTTAAATTAAAAATAATTTTAAAATCTTCTTCTTTAAAAGTTAAAACATATTTTTATTTTTCTTATTAAAATTTTTGTTTCTAAGTAATTATTCATATCCTTATCAATATTTTTCACATTACTATTCATATTCCTACTATTATTTTCCATAAAAATGACAATAATATTACTTCATCATATTCTTACCTCTCTTAAATTGCCTTGTGCAATGGTCAAAGTTCAACTTCATTTGACCTTTTTTAGGTAGCTTCTAATACTTCTGCAATGAATTTAGCATTGTCTTTCATGAACAAGGATGATGTTGATTGAATTGAATAATATGGTTTTGATTTTAAATGTGAACAAGGATGATGTTGATTGAATTGAATAATATGGTTTTGATTTTAAATGTGTTGGCATAGACTTAGATCATTTCTTATACAACAAGGAACAATATTGTTATAATTGGGCTTTCTCAAACAACTTTAAATTCATTAAAAATTTGAACTTATCACTCATATCTACAATGATGACTTAGTGTGCCTATAATGAATAGTATTCATACATATTCCCATTGAGTAAATTATAAGGCATCGAAGAGTAAATTATGAGGCATCAAAGTCAACAAATGGGGGACCATAAGGATACACTTCAAAGACTTTATAAAGCATTATTTGACCTCCATGTTGCATTGAAATTAATAAGTTAGGATGCACACACAAGGTATCAAATATCAATCATAACCAAATATAGATGCCCATTGACAATGCTCCCTTACATTTACCAAAAAAAAATAAAGGAAGTGCCAAGTTTCAATGAGGTGGGTCCAAAAGTCTCAATCTACAACACTTCCACTTTATTAACCGCCCCTTCATCACTCCACTACCTTTCAATCCATGGCTTTTAATTTTTAAAAGACACCCACAATGAGGCATTTCATGAGTCGTAGTGTATCCTCTGCCCTTACAAAAGCTAGCAAATCCCTTGATAAGGACCAGTGACGAACCTTGTGAAGATATGCACCCCGGGACTCCATACACACTAACAGAGTGGACAAACGAGAGAAATTGTCTATTCAAGTAGGTGGCCTCACTCTTCTTAGGTATCAGATGCGTGGGCACCAAGCTCTATTGACTGAGATGATATTTTATTGAAGCCATGATTAGGTATTGCTGATCGTGGCCCACATCTCCAAAATTATTCTCACAAGCCTTGGAATTTGAGTGTAATTCAGGAACAGGACCCGGTCATGCTGACTACAGAGAGGTTTTGGAGGTTGAATGACTTTCAGCCACTTTTCTTTCACCTCACGAGGTGATTCATGTTTTGGGTTCTGAGCAATTTCTCTTGGTCCTTTTGGAATTTTTCCAAGGTGGGATTCGATGCGATATTGGGCCTCTTTGGCTTGGGAGTGACACTCCATAAAGGCTGAGAGCTGCGAGTTCTGCCTGGAGGATGTGAAGGATGTGAAGTACTCGTTAGCAGCGGGGAAAAGCTTGTAAAATGTGTATAGATGGGCTAAACTGCTTCTATGGAGTTTATTCCAAGGTGGGTATTATTTCTTCTCTTCTAAATAAGAAGTTTATTTGAAAATTCTGGTCTTCTGTTAGAAGGGTATTTTAAGATTCACCATTTGTAAGATAGGTGTGGAAAATTCTTGGTTTTTTGATGTCTAGGCAAGGAAAAGTTCTGTTTCTGTCAAATGGGTGTCTGAAAAATCTCATCCTTTGGATAATTGGTTATTGAAAAAATCTGTTTTTGTCAGATGGGTATTTAAGATTGTGAGATTTTGTCAGGAGTTATACGAATTTCTTCTTGTTTTTGTCATAATTTTAATTTTAATTCATTGTCTTTTCAAGATATTGTAAAAGCCATCGAAAATATTATAGGGTGTAATATGGGCATTCTTGGAAATTGGTTGATTCGAGTTCAGTTTTTGTACCGAAGTGTCTTACCTGAGCCTTGAGGGTTGGTCCCAAAAGGTCTCACCTGAGCTAGAAAGGTTGAATCCTGAAAGGTCGTTGTTGACTTGCTTGTCAAATCCTCAAGCTTTGGATTGAGAATTGGGTTTTGTAGCTGGAAACAGTTTTCCTTTTTGTGTTGGGTACATAAAAGTTAGTTGCAGAAAATAAATGGCGGACTGTATTATTTTATGGTCTTGTTTTATATCTCGAGTTCAATAAATGATATGCATCGTGTAGGACATTTGGTTATTGTCACAATCAAGTGTCTCGCCGTTGCAGGATTCCCAAGCCGTGGGTAGAATTCGGATTCCAAATAACCATGAGTTAAGTTTGAGTCCTGAAGTTCTCCAGCCGAAATACCGAAACAAATCTGTTCTAATTTTTTCGATATCCTCCAAATGCTAGGTTCCCTTGACCTTTTTTGTTTCACTGCATAATTTAAGTAGTTTGGACATTATTGTATATTTCAGAGGTGCATGTTTCTAATCTTTAACTTCATTTCACGTTGTTAAGATATCTGATACGGTTATTCATCCCATGGATTCCTGGGAAAGCTCATCTGTCTATTTGAAAAGGCCATCTGTGTTAGTTCTAATCTTATGAACTGTGGGAGTTCAGAAAGATTGCATGCAAGAAGGTTGCCCAAATGTTTTGAGCTTGATTGAGTATGCTTAGCTGTATAAATATATATGGGTGTTTGGAGGCTGCCAAACCTGATTAAGGACTTTGTGGGCTTGAAACATTTCATCTTTTCCTCTATTGAAACTGGAACAATTTTGTTTTGGGTGGTTAAGCCCCCCTATTTTTTGGAAGAGGGTAGAAAATTCTTTACAAGATCCGCTTTACAAACATGCTACCTTCCGATGCAAAGCTGTGACTAAGAGGTATATGTTCTGTCAAAGTCATCCAGGATCTGCACCTAGTCCCATCCGCATAGAAGACAGCATTAGAATGGGATCGCCTTTTAACAGCACCTCTGCATTATCTCGGAACCAGTGTTACCACATTAACTTGACCACGCCTCAAAAGACTTTGGTTACTGGTCAACCATATGATCACGGAAATCGAGCCTGCTGGGTTTTGAAATTGTGTCATCTTTACTGCAAGTGCTTTAACTTGTCGCTAGATCACAGCCCAACAGATGTTCAATTTCAAGATGGCATTCATTTCTCCTCTTATGTCATTTTGAAATTGACGTTTTGATTCTTAACTCTACATTGACAGGGGCACACATCTTTCAAGGCTAGAAAAGGAATTGTTTGCATGGAATGTTAGTCACTCAAAAAATTGATCTAGATATTATTTATCTGCTCTCTAAAACCTTTAAACAATTATCAGATTTTCAACTCAATACAAGAGGTGAAAGCTTTAACTTCAATACAAGAGGTGAAAGCTTTAACGGTCAGTTTGCACTTAAATTCATTGGAGATTCTTAGTAAATTCTTGAACTTAATTATATGTAGTCGTTGGTTTTGATTTTTTGCCTGTTTGTATGCATAAAAAAATTATTTGTTTCTGTGCAGATGATGGCTGGAGGGCATTCTTCTTGCAATTCTGGGAAAGGCAGGAGCCACCTAAGTCCCAATAAAATTGTCCACGGATTCAGTCTAGTGAAAGGAAAAGCTAGTCACCCCATGGAGGACTATCATGTTGCGGAGTTCACTCAGATCAAAGGCCATGAGTTGGGTTTATATGCTATTTTTGATGGCCATTTAGGTGACAGTGTGCCTTCGTACCTGCAGAAGAATTTGTTCACAAACATTTTGAGTGAGGTGAGTGATTAAATTGCTCAGTAAAGGGAACTGCGGTAGATGCCATGGCAAGTTATTCATATTTTGTAAATTGGATCTGATTATCCTTATATTGCTGTCGCATGTTCCTTTTATTAAGTAGTTTTAATGTTCCTTTTATTAAGTAGTTTTAACTTTTAACCTGTTTTAGGCCATAGTGGGCTTACAATTTCTAGCCGTAGTTTGAAGTTTGAACCATCATTGCTTTACAGGGTTGGCCTGTTATTCTCTGACTGGATATCATTTATTGCTGGAGGAATCAGCACCGATTATGATGAATTTATTTGGAAAAATATATATTATTTAAGCATGAGTAGGGCTGTTGTGATGTACCATAATTGGATAACTTAATATTTATTTTCAGGATTAATTAGAGCGGGGTTTGCCGTTGCTCAATGCTTTCTGATTACATCATGTGTTATTCCAGGAAGAATTCTGGGTTCATCCATCTAGGGCCATAATGAAAGCCTATGATAAGACAGACAAGGCCATTCTTATACACACTCCTGACTTGGCTCGAGGGGGTTCCACTGCTGTTACAGCTATCCTGATAGATAGCCTAAAACTCCTGGTTGCAAATGTTGGCGACTCTAGAGCAGTTTTGAGCAAGAATGGAAGGGCTATTCAGCTCTCAGTTGATCATGAGCCTAGTAAAGAACGTGGAAGCATCGAGAATAGGGGTGGTTTTGTCTCAAACATTCCAGGTGGGTTGGACTTATCTGCATATTAAGGAAAGCAAACTTTTTCTTAAGGGGAGATTTCGGGGTCTAGAAAAGTAGAATAAATATATTAAATATCATATTGACATTGAATTTTCAAGTTCTCTGAAGAACGCAGGAAATTTTTCAGGGCTTACTTCACCAATATGGGGATGTTTTATACTCTGAAAAATTTAAGTCTTAAATTTTTTTTGTCAGTTGAACTTTGTTTGAAGTGTATGATTGGTAGCTATGAAAGTAATCAAACCTTGTTACTTAAGTTGCAAACTCAGTAAATGTAAATTTTGTATGGCAGGAGATGTGCCGAGAGTAAATGGGCAGCTTGCAGTTTCTCGAGCTTTCGGAGATAGAAGTCTTAAAACACATCTACGGTCAGATCCTGATGTGAAAGAATGGGATGTCGATTCAGAAACACAGTTTCTAATTCTGGCGAGTGATGGTTTATGGAAGGTTGGTATTCTACTATAGTCTTCTGTACTATATCAAGAGCTTTAAATATTTGTTCTGCTCTTACCTTATTCTTTATGTTACCCAGGTGATGGATAATCAGGAAGCTGTCAATTTTGTTAGTAAAATCAGGGATCCACAAATAGCAGCAAAGCAGTTAACAGCAGAAGCTTTGAAACGAGAAAGCAAGGATGATATATCTTGTATTGTAGTTCAGTTTAAATGATTATTTTCCTAGCTTTCTAAGGGACACAAGCATTTGTATCTGCTTCAGAGCCACATGGTGATTTGGATTGCAGTATAAATTGAAAATGCTCGTCAGGAGTTCTGAGTTCAGTATAAATTGAAAATGCTCGTCAGGAGTTCTGAGTGGCCTAGTGGATGCAATTTATGCCACTATTTTATACTTAAGGCCTAACGTTGGTATCAATCTAGAAAAATGAGGCATAGGAACGCCTGAAAACCCATAATCTTTCAATGTACCCAATTTTTTTTTATGGTTATGGTCTTTTCTGTATTGTAACAATGCTCTTAAAACCTCCCTACAGATTGGTATTTTCTGGATTGTAACAATATGTACTTGCAACTTCCCTACAGATATGGAAATTGGAAATTTCCTTTTGTATAATACACCTAGAACAGAGATTTTTGTGATAATTTGGACATTGGGAGCAGTTTTGTTATATACCTTAGATCTGAAAATGTTATCACATACAAGATATTCAAGAATACCATAGAAAAACTCCTTTACTTGATTTTATAAAAACAATATCTTTAAGGTAGAGCAACAATTTACAATTGATCATTCTATATAAGGAATCCACTTTTGTTCACTTTCCTTTTAAGGTTGGGCCACCTCTCAATGAGCCAAACTCCAAATACAATATACTCCACACCTTTCACAAAGAGGACTCCATCCTTATTTATGACTAACAAGAAAACTCTAATCACAACCTCCTAACTATCTAGTGGACCTTTTTTAATGAGACTCTGTTACATTTATTCAATACTAACTATCATAGTGGACTTTATTTAATAATAAGCATAGTGGATCTAGTTCATCTTACATTGAATGGTTTCCACTATTATTACTCTACTATGGGTTCTTTTGGCCCCCCATTACACCCCTCGGAAGAGAGCCCCAACATTCCACCCCCCTTAGAAAAACGTTGCCCTCAATGCTTTTTGTGAGGAGGTACAAACATAAATCAAGGTCCTATGGATAAGTGTTGATCACAATGTTGAAGTAGAGTCATCAAATAAAAGGTGAAAAGAGTTGTCATCCTAGAAATGACAACTATCCATGTACTAGTCATCAATGACAACTATCTATGTGCTAGTCATCACACTCATCCTATCTTACCAAGGATAGATTTTTTTTATTATATTCTTCATTGATGAAAGGATATGTGGTACAAATAATATGGGTCTCCTCAAATATATGGAGTAGCTCCATATCTTGGTATCTCTTATACAAATCTTGGAAAGTTTTTTTCACCAACATTTGTTTCCTCCACCACATTGTCATTTTTCACTTTTGTTAGGGTTTGAGGGCGGGAATTTGCAGGAACTGTAGTATACTTGATATTGATATGAAGCATAACATATAATATGTCAAATCAAATCCCCCAAAATCCTCTTTCCAATATGTTGGTTTGACAACAATCTAGGTGCCCTGTCAAAAAATATATGCTATGTTATCCATGTGGTCATCATGGAAAAACCCTAAAATAGATTTTAAATTAACGATATCTTTACTTTTCGAACTTTGATTTGGATAATTCTTTTTTGAACTTGAGTTTTTTCCCTAGAGGAACTCAAAGCTATAGCTGGTTTTTTTTCAAATTTTAGTCGTAAGGCTACAAGAATTTATCTAAGTGTCACGATTCTCTTTTTACCTTGTAAAACTTACAAAAGGAAAAAAAAAAAAAAACTATTTTTTTCTAAGAAAGAGCTTTGATACCTCTTGTTATGATCCTTAACCCAAGAAATTGAATCATAAACAAGATATCGAGAATGTTTCAATTTTTTTAATATCAAAACCCTTAAGGTAGGACAACACCTTACAATTGATCTTTTTATGGAAGGACTCTATGTTGGAAATACTAAGACAATTGAGAGGGAAAGGGAGAGGGGCGGGGGGGGGGTTGAATCAATTGGTATTGTGCTTAAACAATTTTATGTCTATTGAAATATTATTAATCTTCTCCAAGTGATCATCAAGATTATGCAAGTCATGAACAACATAAATAATAAACATCAATCACACATTAGATATACACAGAGACAAATATTCATGAGGAAACTCATAAAGGGAGAAAACCTCTTCTTCTTAGAATGATAGGCAGTCTTTTAAGTTATGTACATCATCAATCTTAGAGCACCAACTCAAAATGAGGCTACAACCTCTTCTTTAACGAGTTGTGACTTGTAGAGAGCACCAACCCTCTGGTTTCTCTAGCACCCACTAGAAGGAAACATTAACTCCCTGAGTGTTTCAGCACCAACTGGATGGAAGCACCAACTTCCAGTCACATGGACACCAACCTGTGTAACAGAGAACAATGGTTCTCCTTTGCACCACCTTACCACCTTGTATTTTATGGCTGCAACCAGATGGAAGCTACAACTACCTGTGTTCAAGCACCCACTTGAAACTCTGAGGACAACAGTGCTCCCTAGCACCACCCTACCGCCTTGAGATATAAATCTTTTCTTTCTGAAATTTATTACAGTGATACAGTATTTATCAATGGCTTACCAGTCTCATCACTGCTTTGCTTTGCTTGCATCAGTGTGTTCCTGCTCTCATCTTCTTACACTTAAGTTCTCATACAGTCTGTTGTTTTCACCATTTCTGCTCTGTCCAACTTATGTTCTTCATCTTTGCATTTTCTCCCTCAGTTCATGCTGTAAACTTCATTGCATATAGTTCGACTACTTTTTACAGAGAAACAACAACCTTCCTCTATCACGACATTTTTCTTTTATTCATGCCCTCATCATCCATTACACTCTGAATCTCCAACACCCAGGTCGAGAATAAAAAACGCTCAAGAAACATGATTCCAATGCCCCAGAACAATGATTCAGTAAGTGTCACTGAATCGTAACTGATCAAAAAACCACGAAGTGAAACAACAACCCTTCGATCAGGTTTTGTTTGATCAACGTCGTTGGATTATACACGCAAAGGCCTTTTTTACTTTTCAATGTGTAACCTCTGATGTGGAGCTTAGCAACGCTAGCTCCTTCCTCTATCTTCTGCTGATGTGACCTTGGGAAATGATCTCATGTGACCATGCGATTGCGGGCGCGACCAAAGGTGGTTTGAGGGCAACCCACTTTTCGGCTCGCAGTTCACTACAAAGCTCCACGTGTCATTTGTCTCAAACCGTGGTTTCGATTGCAGCCCGCCTTCAACATTTTAAAGTTCGCACACCTTCAATCCCTGCAACGCGACGAGACCGTTGATCTCACGATCTTGACGGTGCTCCTGAACGGACGGTTCAAATTTGTTCTTTCACGATCTGCAGATCAGATCTAACCTCCTTAAATCAACCACTGTGATTTATTTCGTGATCCGGGCTCCGGGAATTTCAAATCTCAAACCCTGCTTTCCTCTATACGCAAATCTTCCAGAGTCGATGATATGCAGACACCTGTCCTTCTTAATCGACAACTTGACCTCTATTTTGGGGATTTTACCTCTCAACTAGATCAACGATCCTGTGTCCCTTTTCTCAATCAATGATCGAGATCTGTTTCACTATTTCGGGCTTCGATGATTTCAATTCTCAACTTTCACGCTTTCCCATAATGTTTTTAGCTGAAGTTCACAGATTTCTGCCATGTGTCCTCATCAAATCAATGGTCCTCGTTCACTTCGGGAATTTGACCTTTCAACCAGATCAACGGTTCTACGGTCCCTTTCTCGATCAACGGTTGATATCTCCTTCGGGTCTCTGAACTTCTGAAATCTCAAATCTCAAACTTACGCTCTAGATCAGACGACCTAGATTCACTTCGAACGATCCAACACTTGAGATCTTCTTCAGACGATCTGACGACTGAGATTTACTTCGGATGATCCGACGGTCAAGAATGTATTTTGGCTCTCCGGGTCTTTGGATTTCGAGAATTTCAACACTCAAATCGACGCTCTGGATCAGACGACCCAGATTCACTTCGAACGATCTGACGTTTGAGATCTTCTACCGATGATTTGACGACTGAGATTTACTTCGGATGATTCGACGGTTGAGAATTCATTTTGGCTCTCCGACTCTCCAGGTTTCGAGTATTTCAGTGCTCAACTTGAAATTCTTAAAGTGAGATTTTTCTGAAGTGTAACCTCTTCATAACTTTAGACCCGAAACAAATGATGTTCATTTGATCAAAATCTTAGATCAATGTCTCGCTCTGTCTGCGATGCAGCTTTGCCTTGGATTAAATCCAACAACTCTCCATCTTTTCTTATCCTATCCTTCCATTTAATTCGATCCTACGGCTAACGAAAATTCGGGTGATCGAGATCTCCAATCTAAACCCTTGCTTATCCTATCCTTCCACTAATTCAATCTGATGGTTGACGTGGTCTGCCAACTTGGTTTGCCACATGTCCTTGTAGACATGGTCTGCTGACATGGTTCTCCCTGATCTAATGGTCATTGCATTTTCTCCAGATCCGATGGTCCTTATTCATTTCAGATTTCGAGCTTCGGGTAATTCGACTTTCAAATTGCCAATTTTTCTGAAGTGAGATTCTTCAAACAGTAACCTCCTTGCAACTTTTGACGTGAACCAAATGTTGTTCGTCGATCATGTTCTTAGATCGATGGCTCGATCTATCTTCAGTGTTTCTCTTCTAGCTTATCCCGTCCTTCCACTTAAAAGTGATCCAATGGCTATTGGGTATTTGGGTATTCGAATTCTCAACGGTCCTGGTTTCTCCTGTGGAGATGTTGATCCTGATCACGTTTTTGTACCGTGCTTTCCCTTCTGATCTTTGATCTCTGCATATTGTTCTCTTCTCCTCCTGATCTTATGTTTTTCCTGTTTGTCATCGACGTTGTTGTTCTTGCCATCAATGACAAGCACACACCTCCTGTAAAACATGCCAATAATCTCCCCCTTTGACATTGATGGCAACCCTGAAAGGCTGCACTATTCTGCTTAGACCTCCAACTGTAGCATTCAGATCACACATTTTCTCTCCCTTTGACATCAATGTCAAAGAAAACATGCTCCCCCTGAGTTGTTGCAGTATTTTTCGGAGGTATCAGATATTCGACCAACACATACTCCCCCTGACAGGATGGATTCTCTTAGGTGAGAGAAGGGATGACACCCAACTTCTGACAGAGATATTCAAATGGTGTCTTGGCTAGGGGTTTAGTAAAGATGTCTGCAATTTGTTCTGTGGAAGGAATATAATTCAGCTGAACAACTCTGTTTGTAACCTGCTCTTTGAGAAAATGATACTTTATTGGTATATGCTTCGTCTTTTAATGGAGAATATGATTCTTGGAGACACTAATGGCACTGGTGTTATCACAGTGAAGTGGAATTGGATCAATATAAGTTACCTTCAAATCTGCAAGAGTTTGTATCATCCATAAAATCTGAGTGCAACAAGTAGCATCAACAATGTACTATGCCTCTATAGTTGATAATGAAATAAATCATGCTTCTTGCTAAGCCATGCTGCTAACGAATCACCTAAGAAGAATGCACCTCCACTGGTATTCTTTCTCTCATCCAAACAATTTGTCCAATCAACCTCTGAATAAGCAGTTAATTAAAAATTCTGATTTATGGGATACCAAAGACCATAAGTCATTGTACCCTTCAAATTTTGAATATCCTCTTGACAGCTGCTAAATGACTTTGTTTAAGAGCAAACTAATAACGACCTACCATTCCAACAACTTGCATTATATCAGGACGAGATGTTGTGATGTACAAAGGACTGTCTATCATTGATCGATAAGTTCTTTGATTAACATCAGATGAAATATCATCTTTACTGAGCTTGCAACCGACCACCATAGGTGTACTAACAGGAAAGGAATCTTTCATCTGAAACTTCTTCAACATTTCTTTCAAATACTTTTCTTGAGAGAAAAATATCCCTGCAGAACTCTGATTGATTCATAAACCAAGAAAATATGACAATGCTCCTATCATGGACATCTCAAACTCAGTCCGCATTGAATTAGCAAACCACTGAACTGAAAGGTCATTAGTGCATCCAAAAATAATTCCATCTACATAAACCAAAACAATTAATAAATCATCACCTTCAGACTTGATGTATAGATTATTGTTAATGGTGTCTTTTTTGAACCCTTTGTCATGTAGAAATTTGTTCAGTCTATAATACCAGGCTTGTGGTGCATGTTTCAGTCCATATAATGTCTTTTTCAACTTACAGACATATTCAGGATTATCTGCCAGTGAAAATCCTTCAGGTTGTTCCACATATACATCTTCTTCTAGATCTCCATTAAGAAATGCTAACTTAACATCCATATGATATACTTTAAAGTTCTTATAATATGCATAGGAAAGAAACATTCTGATGACTTCCAATCTTGCCACTGGTGCAAAGGTTTCATCAAAATCTTGTCCTTCAACTTATGCATACCCCTTACAGACCAATCTGGCTTTATTCCTAACAATTTGTCATTGTTCATTCATTTTGTTGTCTTTGTTCATTCATTTTGTTCTTAAACACTCATTTAGAGCCAATTACATTATTATTTGCAGGTCTAGGAACAAGCTCCCAAGTATTGTTTTTCTCAATCTGATTCAGTGCCTCATTCATTGTTTTTAACCAATTTACATATTTACTAGCTTCATTAAAGTTCTTGGGTTCCACCATGGATATGAAGGCTATATGTGATTACTCGGTGTCTTTTATTATCCTTCTCCTGGTTTGTACACCTTTGTCTTTTTCACCAATTATCTGACTTGCAGGATGATTCTTTTGAGTAATTCTGGAGGGAGGATTTGATGTTGTTTGCTTATTTGAGTTTGTTTGAGTATTTATATCTTCATCTGACTCAGAGTCTTCTCTTTCTGATTCTTGGACCTATTCATCTTCAACTTCAACTATATCCTCTGTTGTTGATTCAACATTGCTTACATCTCGTACTGAGATTTCTTCATCAACTTTTATGTCAATACAATCAACCAATTTATTATAGCATCTGTATAATTTACTGTTTGTAGCATACCCTAAGAAGATACCTTCATAAGCTCTGTCATCATATTTGCCAAGATTTTCATCATTATTCTTGATATAACACTTACTCTCAAAGACTTTAAAGTGTTTGATTGAAGCAGGTCTTCCAAACCATAGTTCATAAGGAGTCTTGTCAATTTGTGGTCTGAGATGAGTTTTGTTAAGAATATGTATTGTTGTATGAATTGCTTCTACCCAATATATCTGAGCAATATTATTTTCATTCATCATTGATCTTTCCATTTGTTGAACTGATCTATTCTGCCTCTCAACTACTCCATTTTGTTGTGGAGTCTTTGGAATAATATACTCTCTTTTGATCCCATGTTTATTACAAAACTCTTTGAAGTCTCCTGAACTAAACTCTTCTCCTCTATTAAACCTTACTGCCTTCAATCTTTTTCCTGTTTGATTCTTAGTCATAGTCTTAAACACTTTGAATTTTTCAAATGCTTCAGATTTTTCTTTCAGAAAGGCAACCCATGTAAGTCTAGAATAATCATCAATAATCAACATGAAATAATATTATTTTCCTGTACCTTC
Source organism: Picea sitchensis (assembly GCA_010110895.2). Classification (NCBI taxonomy): domain Eukaryota; kingdom Viridiplantae; phylum Streptophyta; class Pinopsida; order Pinales; family Pinaceae; genus Picea; species Picea sitchensis. The sequence goes on along the minus strand of SNQJ01S0056837.1, from coordinate 42,628 downwards.
CTTCCTTGATGGTCCACATAAATCTATATGTACTAGTTGAAGAGGTTTCTCTGTTGATACAAATTTCTTAGATTTAAACTATGTCCGAGTAAACTTTCCTATTTGACAAAGTTTACATACAAAATCATATGGCTTTGATATCTTTGGAAGATCTTTTACTGTCCCACTGTTACTAAGTTTGATTAGATGATCAAAATTTAGGTGTCAAAGTCTCTTATGTCATAGTCAGCTTTCATCATGTTTGCTTAGATGAAACTCTTCTCTATCCTCTTTCAACACATATACATTATTATTTGTCCTTATGCCTTTAGCCACCACTTGTCATGAGTTTATAGACTTTATCTTACAATCTTTCAAAGTGAACACCACTTCACATCCTATGTCACACATTTGACTTACACTGAGCAAATTATGTTTCAGACCATCTACAAACAACACATCTTGAACTTTCCCTTTGTCATTACTTAGACTTACCATTCTTTTACCTTTAATTTTTTCTGGTGCATCATTTCCAAATGTTACATTTCATATTTTTCTTTTACTTATAGACATAAAATTATTCTTGTCTCGAGTCTTGTGCTTGGAACATCCATTGTCTATATACCAGGGGTCTTTTTGTTTTTGCGCTGAAAGTACTAGACTACATTTTTCACTATCTTTCTTTTTTCATGTGCTGACATTTCTAGCTGAGGGTTTTATCCTTGGATCTACTTTGTAATTCTTCAGATGGCAGTGTGCAACTTTGTGGCCGAAGTTATGACAGTTATAGCATTCGAGCTCTTTGTTCAATAGGTCAAAGTGATTAGTGCAACTTTGTCTACTCATTGGTTGTTTAGTTCTATGTTGCAAATATTGTTTATTTCTTGATCTCCTCAGTTGCATATCTCTAAACTTAATTTGACAATTTGCAATCTTATGACCAAAATTAGAGTAGTGAAAACATTAACTATGGAAGAAATTTTGGTACCTGAAGGATGGCCTTCTTCTTGGCATTTGTTGCTCCATCTTCTGATATCTTTGTTTTTTATCAGGGATAATCTTGTATTTATTAGCTTTTGGTGGCAGAGTACTCACATGGTCTGATTGTCTGCTGACTTAGAACTTGATCATCTTTACTGTCTCTTTGCTTTATGATTGTTTGTTGCTTGAACCACTTACATAACCTAAACCAGTCTTCAACAAAAGAGATCTTTGTTTACT
>SNQJ01S0056837.1:21007-41418 GCA_010110895.2 Picea sitchensis | reverse complement strand
AGCAAGCCCACTCAAGATAGGATTCATTACCTTTGCATTGAAGCTAAATTATAACTTATCATATTTGGAAGCTAGCATAACATGTTTTATATATCCTGTCTCTACATTATCTCAAACATCAACACCTAAGGCCATAATGTATGTTCTCATTCTAACTTTCCAGAAACCAAAATTTGTTCCATCGAACAGAGGAGGCTTATTAGTTGAAGTTCCTTCATGACTTGTCATGTTTAGGATTATTGATATACCTTTAGCTAAAAAGAACCCGCTCTGATACCAATTGTTGGAAATACTAAGACAACTGAGAGGGGGGAGGGGGGGTGAATCAATTGTTATTGTACTTAAAAATTTTTATGCCTATTGAAATATTATTGATCTTCTCCAAGTGATCATCAAGATTATGCAACTCATGAACAAAAAAAATAATAAACATCAATCACACATATGATATACACAGAGACAAATATTCACGAGGAAACCCATAAAGGGAGAAAACCTCTTCTTATTAGAATGATAGGCAGTCTTTTAAGTTTTGTACATCATCAATCTTTGAGCACCAACTCAAAATGAGGCTACAACTTCTTCTTTAACAAGTCGCAACTTATAGAGAGCACCAACCCTCTGGTTTTTCTAGCACCCACTAGAAGGAAGCACTAACTCCCTGAGTGTTCCAGCACTAATTGAATGGAAGCACCAACTTCCAGTCACACATGAACCAACATGTATAACAGAAAACAATGGTTCTCCCTTGCACCACCCTACCACCCTAGTTTTTCTGGCTGCAACCAGATGGAAGCTACAACTCCCTGTGTTCAAGCACCCACTTGAAACTTTGAGGACAACAGTCCTCCCTAGCACCACCCTACCGCCCTGAGATATAAATATTTTCTTTCTGAAATTTATTACAATGATACAATATTTATCAATGGCTTACCAGTCTCATCAATGTTCTGCTACACTACTCTGCTCTACCTGCATCAGTGTGTTCCTACTCACATCTTCTTGTGCTTAATTTCTCGTACAGTCTATTGTTTTCACTATTTCTGCTATGCCCAGTTTATGTTCTTCATCTCTGCATTTTCTCCCTCAGTTCATGCTGTAAACTTCATTGCATACAGTTCAACTAATTTTTACAGAGAAACAACAACCTTCCTCTGTCACGACATCTTTCTTTTATTCATGCCCTCATCATTCGTTACACTCTGAATCTCCAACGCCCAGGTCGAGAATAAAAAACGCTCAAGAACCATGATTCCAATGCCCCAGAACAATGATTCAGTTAGTGTAACTAAATCATAAATGATTAAAAAACCATGAAGTGAAACAACAACCCTTCGATCAGATTTTGTTTGATCAGCGTCGTTGGATTATACACGCAAAGGCCTTTTTGACTTTTCAATGCGTAACCTTTGATGTGGAGCCTAGCAGCGCTAGCTCCTTCCCTTATCTTCTGCTGATATGACCTTGGGTGATGATTTCATGTGACCATGTGATTGCGGGCACGACCAAAGTTGGTTTGAGGGAAACCCGCTTTTCAACCCACAATTCACTACAAAGCTCCACGTGTCCTTTCTTCCAAACCGTGGTTTCGATTGCAGCCCGCCTTCAACATTTTAAATTTCGCACACCTTCAATCCCCGCAATGTGATGGGACCATCGATCTCACGATCTTGACGGTGCTCCTGAACGAATGGTTCAGATTTGTTCTTTCATGATCTACAAATCAAATCTAACCTCCTTAAATCAACGACTATGATTTATTTCGTGATCCGGGCTCCGGGAGTTTCAAATCTCAAACCCTGCTTTCCTTCGTACACCAATATTTCGGAGTCGATGATCTGCGGACCCCTGTCCTTCTTAATCGATGGATCTGCCTCTACTTCAGGGATTTTACCTCTCAACTAGATCAACGGTCCTGTGTCCCCTTTCTCAATCAACGATCGAGATCTGTTTCACTACTCTAGGCTTCGGTGATTTCAATTTTCAACCTTCATGCTTTCCCAGAATGATTTTAGCCGAAGTCCACAGATTCTTGCCATGTGTCCTCATCAAATCAACAATCCTCGTTCACTTCGGGAATTTGACCTTTCAACCAGATCAACGGTTCTACGGTCCCTTTCTCGATCAATGGTCGATATCTCCTTCGGGTCTCTGGACTTCTGAAATCTCAAACTTACGCTCTAGATCAGACGACCCAGATTCACTTCGGACGATCCAACGCTTGAGATCTTCTTCAGATGATCTGACGACTGAGATTTACTTCGGATGATCTGACAGTCGAGAATGTATTTTGGCTCTTCGGGCTTCGGGGATTTCAACACTCAAACTGACGCTCTGGATCAGACGACCCAAATTCTCTTCAGACGATCTAACGCTTAAGATTTTCTTCGGATGATCTGACGACTGAGACTTACTTCGGATGATCCAGAGGTTTAGAATTTGTTTCGGCTCTTCGGCTCTCTGGGATTCGGGTATTTCAGTTCTTAACTTGAAATTCTTAAAGTGAGATTTTTCCGAAGTGTAACCTCCTCATAACTTTAGACCCAAAATGAATTATGTTTGTTTGATCAAGATATTAGATCAACGACTCGATCTGTCTGTGATTCACCTTTGCCTTGGATTAAATCCAACTACTCTCCATCTTTGTTTATCCTATCCTTCCATTTAATTTGATCCTACGACTGACGGAAATTCGGGTGATCGATATCTCATATCTCATCCCTTGCTTATCATGTCCTTCCACTAATTCAGTCTGATCGCTGACGTGGTATTCTGACGTGGTCTACCAACTTGGGATGCCACATGTATTTATAGACATGGTCTACTGACGTGATTCTCCCTGATCTAATGGTCATCACATTTTCTCCATATCCGATGGTCCTTATTCATTTCGGATTACGAGTTTCGGTTAATTTGACTTTCAAGTTGCTAATTCTTCCAAAGTGAGATTTCCCAAACAGTAACCTCCTCTCAACTTTTGACGTGAACCATAGGTTGTTCATAAATCATGTTCTTATATTGATGGCTCGATCTATCTTCAGTGTTTATCTTCTAGCTTATCCTGTCCTTCCACTTAAAAGTGATCCAACGGCTATCGAGTATTCGGGTATTTTAATTCTCAACGGTCCTGGTTTTCCTGTGGAGATGTTGATCCTGATCACATTTATGTACTGCGCTTTTCCTTCTGAGCTTTGATCTCTGCATACTGTTCGCTTCTCCTCCTGAGCTTATGCTTCCCCTGTTTTCCATCAATGTTGTTGTTCTTTCCATCAATGACAAACACACGCTTCCTGTAAAACATGCCAACACTCTACTCATGTTAACTTGTGTTTTATGGTTGGGTGACCTCTTATGAGCTAAACTCCAAATGTAATAAACTCCACACATCATTCGGAAGGACTCTATTCTTATTTATAGCTAACAAGAGAACCATTACCTAGTGGACTTGTTCTACCTTACATTGAATGACCTCCACTATTATTACTCTAATGGACCCTTTGGCCCCCCATTTACACCTCAAGGGAGGATCCTAACAAGTTCAAACATCTTTTTGAAATTTCCTTATAGTCTTACCCATTAAATCACACATTCATGTAAGAGGTGTCTATGTTAATATGTTAACGATGCTTTCAATAATGACCAAAGAATAGGCAACAAGAATATAACGACCAATAATAAGCTTGACAAACCACTATAGGCATTATTTGATTAGGCTTGTTGTTACACCTCTTTGACAATGCAAAATACAGGAGTTTGTAGTGTTAAGTTTATTGAGATTATTCTTGGAAGACATCATGACCTAGTTTTTGAAGTCGTCGGCAACACCTTAGGTACATTATTGAAAGTTTCTCAAGTTATTAAAGATATAAATGTATTGTAGAATCATTATCAACCTAGAATTGGAACTAGGATTTCCAATGTCTTTAAATGTACAACTCCTTCATAAGACATGTAAGCAAATAGTTGATTGTGAAATGTACCCTTTAGAGGCAAGTTATATCTTAAGCATAGACACATAACAAGCATTGATCATAAAATTGGACAAACAGCAGGCTCCAAACCAAACTAAACCTTATTGGACTAGAAAAATAGTTGGGAACGAGGATGGCAACAAGAAAGGGAACTATGCCAATTTTCATAATGCAGGGAGACAAGATATAGTAATCCCTTTGAAATCTTGTAAATAGAAAAGGGTGAAAATAAAACATTTATAAATAGAGAGAGCATTCAAATGATGGTTCTCATTGTCACCTAGTTGTAGGATACCATATTATTTATGTGCACGGAACATTGATGAAGGGAATAAGTTGCAAATCATACATAAATAACAAGAGGCAAGAGAGCTCTAAGATGTATAGTATTTGGGAGATAATCAATAACTAGATGGAAGGTTAATTTCCATCCTTCATTATTATTGACATCTAGGTTAAGATGAAAATTTGAAGTAGACCTAAGGTTGTTCTGAGGCAGCAAACTTGTGAGGACAGTTAGGCCTATCTTGAGCCCTTTTCTGAGGCAGTGAAAAAGTACGTTCTGTAGCAGCGTTTTTGGTATTCTTTTGAGGTAGCCAAAATGATGTCTCGGTTCTTTACAGCTATGTATATGGTGTGGGAAATTATTACAAATAGTGCTCTATCATATAGTAAAGAAGAAAGAGGACCTAATAAAATATTATGTTTTAATTATGGGATTGTGTGAATCTGTCTACTAGATGAATTGGTTACTGACATACACAACAATGAGTGATTTCACCTCTCTGATCTCAGGATGTAAAATGCTAGTTGTGTGACTGATTTGTATGTTGCCATCGTATCAAAATATGTCAAGGGCCTTGTGGACCTATCTATTGAAGGGATAGGCCAGAATTATTGCACATACCAATCTGCCAATTCATTGGAAATTTTATAAAACCAATATGTTGATATTTCATCTAGTGATAACATATACTCCATAGCACTTAGCATATAACTGGGTTCTATTCCACTTTTCCAATGAGTTTTCTCCAAAGTGAGATGTGAAGATACGAGGTCAGGTGATAATTCTGGGTGAGCTATGAAGATGATGTGATAGATGACACATTTACAAAATTATCAAGCATGAACTATTGTCCAAATAAAGAAAGCTTGAAGTTAGTTGATGTGAGAGGTACGTTGCAGATTTCAAGAATAATCCTTGATGTGACTTTTTAATGTGTGTTATAAGTTCACATTATTCAAGGAGACTAGACTTGCAGCTAGTAATGTGCAAGGAAAGCAACATTATTCACCTCAAAAGAAGTCAAGGAATGCAAGCAAGAATGACGAGGAGTTCTTATCTATCTCATATTTCTCAGGAGGACCGAAAGCAAGATTGAGCATGATTGCAGACTAAGGTAAGTCTTGTACTACATTCCTTATTTGATTTCATTACTCTGTAGTTGCTTGCATTTTGATAATGAAAGGTATTATCCCTGGTGTGGAAGCCCTCGTGACTTGGACCATTATCCCTGGTATGGGAGTCCATTTCTTTCTTGGTTGATTGTTATCCTAGTATAGAAGGTCATTTTGGTTGTTATCCCTATGGGAGGCCATATTGGTTATTATCCTAGTACAAGAGGCTATTATTGGATAAATTGGTAAATGCAGACATGAACTAATCTCCCTAGATCCACCTGGATCTAGAACAAAATGATACGGAACAAGACACTTTCCCTAAGTTGTGATCATTGAATTTACTATCAAAGGAGGAATAGATAACATACCTTATGAATCACTTCCTTATGTCTTTGTTGTTCATGTTTCACTTCGTCGCTCTTGTGAGACTGATCCTGCAATGAGACACAAACCAACCAAAGTGAAATCAGTAAAGTATATTCAATGACAACCTGACAACCTATGCATATGATCAAGGAGTTATGCAATAAAATAAAGACTACTCTATGGGAAAGAAACATGCCATTGTATTATATTAAATAATAGGAAGAGAGATTACAACCGAATGCCTTGATGTCATAAGGTCCCTTCCAACAATTCCTTGCTTCCCACACACTTCTGATCCAAGGATTCTGAGATCAACAATCTATCTTGACAAAGTAATGCGCAAAAGCCAAATCCAAGCTACAAAACTCAATAACTCAACCAAGCTAACTTTCTCCATGAGAGTTCCTCTCCTTTTATAAGATGAAGAGGATAAGATGAGGAGGTTAGGATGATCCCCCTAAATCATGAAAGAGAGTAAGATCCAAACCTTTCGGAAGCCACCTCACCATAGAAGCTTCTCCTTCTAGAAGCATCAAGAAGATGTTCGTTTTTCCCATGTACGAAGGCCGTCACACCCTAGTTATAGTGCAGCCTGCGAAAACTCAGCAACCTATCTATAGTGCAACCTGTAGAAATTAGGGATTTCCACACCCTGTGTAGATAGAAGCATGCGGAAATCCTCCTTAATAGGGTTTTTACAAAGGAAAATACAACTTCTTCTCTCAGGGAAAGTTCTTCTCCCTTATTTCTTCAGGAATTCAATCCACTGACCCCTCTGAAGGCAATAGATAGGTTTACATAATTAACCGTCATAGGGATGACGAAAATAATGTGTAATAGAAGCCGAATTTTCTTATTTAATTATTGGAGGACCATGATCCCTAGTACGAGAGTCCAAATTTTCTTGGTTGGTTATTATCCTAGTACAGGAGGCCATTTTTTTATTATTATCCGTATGGGAGGTCATCTTTGTTATTATCCTAGTACAGGAGGCTAACAAATCTCTAGAGAAGCAGTAGAGGACCTGAGAAGACATGGGATGTCTCCAAGTTAACAATAGCGGAAACGGAAGATGTTTATCCTTCTGACTTTAGAAGGAGTCAAACAACGAGAAGAAGGAAGAGGAAGTACCTTCTCCCCCTTCATCAGTTCAGATTGAGACAGTTATTGATCCAGTTGATCCCATAGCTCCAATTGATATTCCAGAGACATTGCAGTAGGCCATAAAAGGATTTCTTGGTATCGACAAACTCTATAGGAGGTAGAGGGACATGCATCTCCTCGAGGCACATTATGAGAGAGTAAGATACCACAGATATTTCCGAGCTACATTTCAGCTATGAGCCACATCATTGATATTGAGCCTTCTTTTCATGGAGAAGCAACAGGTCATGACAGAAGAGCATCGGTCCATCATGAAGAATGATGTGTGGGATATTGTTCTATGAATAGAAGGGAAGTTTGTAGTGACTTCCAAGTGGATCCATAAGATCAATCATGCAACCGATGGAAGTGTCGAGAAGTACAAAGCGATATTTGTAACCAAAGGATTCTCACAGGTGGAGGGAATTGATTATGAAGAGACATTTTCTCCAGTATCCCGATACACCTCCATTCGTACTATCATTGCACTAGTAACATCCATGGGTTGGAGACTACATCAGATGGATGTAAAGACAACCTTTCTCAATGGTGAGATTGAAGAAGAATTTTACATCAAGCAAAGTATATAGCATTGAGTGTGGCAGTCCGCAAAGCAGTGTGGCTTCACAAACTCCTTGCAGATTTATTTGATAATGAGATGGATTCTACCATAACCAGAGTTGTGTGAAGCTCTCTGAGAATCTTGTGTTTCATGATAAATCGAAACACATTGAGATCAAATACCATTATATCAGACACATGGTGTAGAGGAAATCAATACACGTGTACTACCTTCCTACACATGAGCAGATTGCAAATATCTTCACCAAACTGCTTGCCAAGACGAAGTTCGAGTAATTTCGTGAGGGACTTGACATGGTGGAGAATGCATTCCTAGCTTAGAGGGATTGTTGATGATTGCAACGTCGTGTGACATTCTCTAGGATACGTTCTCCTCTATGACTGAGTTGATTCGACCTGTGAGAGAGCCCAGTGTTGGGTATGTCCATGTGATGGGATGCACCATTCTCCTATGTGTGAGAGTTCATTTGTCCCCCAGTGTTGTGTGTTCCCATGTGATGGGTGTATCGTTCTCCTCTGTGTGAGAGTTGAGTCGATGTGGTCTCCTTCCTTTGTACTCATGTGGACTAAGTTGAGTTAGTCTTGAGATGGTACTCCAGATGATTCTCCTGTGGACTCAGTTGAGATAGAGATCTGTTGAGTATGACGTCCATGTGGTTGAGCATAGGTGGGTGTGTCCCTAGTGGTTGAGCACTAGTGGACCTGTGGATCCCTTGCTATATTGTCTAAGTGTAATATTTACTTGTAACCCTAATTATGATGTAAAGGGTACAATTCAGCCCCACCATGTAAAGATAATTAATATTGTAATTATTAATTATATTTATTATATTATTGAGTTATTGAGGTCGGCCCTATTGTGTCAATAGACACACCTTTTGTTATGTTAGTTATTGTATAAATAAAGGTGGATCCCCATTGTGTATCTCACCCATTATTGAATCATCTCATAATTTCAGAAATTGAGGTTTGAAATTATGAGGATTGCAGCACCCTCTTGTATGTTAGGTTTGGTGGTGGAATGGTGGATCTTCTCTTGGTAGTATAGTGATCCGTAGGATCTTTTAATGACTATGGTTGAGTTTTTAATTTTGCATGCGTTAATTAACCATTTGAGAAAACTTAGTGAAGAATGAGGAAAGAAGAGGAATTATGACAGCCATATACACATATGCAGATCTGAAATGAAATAATAGACAACAAACCATAACACGTAGATTGATAACGGAGTTCGGCACAACTTTGCCTACGTCTCCGGGCCTTTTTCTCTGTGGGGGAGGCTTCTTTATTTCTGTTCAAAAACTAAAAAGTACATTGTTGAAATGCCAAATGGCTACAAGACTGATCTGGTCATGTTCTTCCAGATCTCTAGAACCATGCAAAGAAAATGGCACGCAAAACGGACATCCGGAGCTCCTAGAAATGGTCCGACAATGTCTCCACCTCAAAAGCTTCTCTGCCTCAAAATGGCTTTGGCTTGGATTCTCCTCAGCATAATTCTGCTCTGAATGCCCCCAATGATGTTCCCTAGCCTCAAACAGGCCTTGGTTACATAGCTAGGAAGTTGGTTGCTCATCTCCAACTTCCTCCAAGAATTTAGGCTTCAAAACTACCCAATAACTCCCAAAAATGGAGAAAACTAATTTCAAGAATTTAGGTTCCAAAACTACCCAATAACTCCTTAAAATGGAGAAAACTAATTTAACAGTTAAACAACAGTTAAAACCCAAAATTAGTTATAAAACCACTTTATAAAGTTCATTGCTCTGATTCCTTTCTAAAGCATCTCCCATTATGGTCGCATGGGGCCATTTACACGCTGGCCATGCTGGCCTCTTTGGCCGTTCTGCTCCCTACAAGATAAACATAGGACCGTATCGGTGGCTACATACAAAACCCCACCAAGTGGTGTGTGGTAATCCGGCCCCGGCCCCGCTGCTAAACCATAGGACCTGTGGGTTTATAGTTATAACCACCCGCGTATATGATGTAACCCCGCGCTCCTGGTTCTATTGCATGGTTTATGTAGTGAATATCCAGGGTCGGGCTAAGCCCCGCCCTTTCCCCTACTTTGACAATTCAAACAAATTTAAATATATTTTTTCCCATTCATATAATAAGTACCAACAGCTACCAAGTGGTTAGACCAAATCCGCCACCATAGTCTCGTGAGGGGAGGTCACTCTGCCCAACCTTGATTCGTAAACCCACAACTTTTACACATAAACCAACAACCAATCACGGAAAGTTACCGCAGCCTCACGATCAGCCATCGCACCTTTAACCAATTAACTACAACCCGACATCGCACAACGTTGATTGCCCACGTGGCATGCCACGCCATCCTCGGCGTATTTTACCATATCATTCCGTCGTATCTAACACCGCCGGGCCAGCGTGGTTCTTCCTTTCGTCACCGCCACGCCACCGCCGACATCACCCGCGCCACGTGGTCACTTTTTACGCAGACATCGCGGTCACTGGTGATAGGGTCCAACCGTATCAAATGTCCAACCGCTGACACGCGTCACCTCTGGAGTTTCACGTCACATTCGAGCTACCAAATGTCACATATCTCGAACCGCTACGCTAAATGCACGGATAGCGCCATGTCGGGCCACCGTATCGAACCGCGACACAAGAATTTTTTTTCGCTCGCTTTGACTTTTCGACGTAATCGCTGGCACTTTCTTCCATAATAATGCATTCGCTTGACAAAGTAAATATACCAACAAAATCAAGAAGACGAGACAGACGCAATGGATCTAGTTTCACAAGATTGTAGCACTTTCATTTTTGAGCATTTTCAAGCCCCTCGTCAGATTCGATCTCGATTGATCGCACCTCTCGATAATAAGACCTTGGTCCTAAAAGGTTATCGATCAAATAACAAAGCTTTCCCGAGGGATAGGCCACCCGACTTTGCTCTATCTATGAACTCGCCCTTCCGCACCTCGCCTCTATCATCAAGATCAACTGTGAACACAATCATGACAACTCGACCGAGATATTGTTAGCCATTTGAACCCCGTTACATCTTACTAAAGCCACTATCATCTCATGTAGAAAAACATTGCTAATGACAACATAAAAAGATGACTGCAAATGAACCGATACACTTAAAATATTCAAGAACGACATGAGCTTATCTTGAAACAATTTTTGCGATTGATTTTCCATTCAACAACCATATTTTGTTCTCGCTTAAGATCACTACTTCATTTGAAACAATTATTATTTGTTGCATGCTTGCACCGCATTCGTTAATTTTTCCATTGTATGAAGTGTTTTATTTTCCTTAACACGATGAGCACGAACCACATAATCAAGGACTGCTTTAGTGAATTGATATTGATCTTTATCCCTGTAGAAGATTGTCTTACTATCAAATAAGTATGGACTACCTAAGATCATTCCACATTCTCTTTAACGACACAACATCACAAGTTACTGGCCCACATACTTAGAGAAATTGAAATTTGAGATTGTCGTACTCCGCTTTTGTTATGTGCATTTGATGATGATTGCTCATCCATTTAAGTGTGTAAGGCTTATGATGAGTTTGTGTGTTTTAACCCCAATTGCTTAACAAATTATTCTCGAGATTAGATTAGATTGGAGATCCACTATCGACATGTGTCTATCTCAGTGTGTCACATGATTACCCTTATATGAAACAAATTTTTCTATAATCAATCTCTTCTACCAATTTTACTTGTCATACTAACCAATGAAATCTTTGAATCATCACCTTAATCTGATCCCAAGTCTGTGGGTTTTGATGTCGTTGACACTGTTTGTGTTCCCTTCTTTCTTTTGAACCACTTTGGCCTCTGATGCAACTCGCCAACATCCGGCCTCATCATGTTCCTCTTTCTGGTAACGTTTGCAAGAGGGATTGCCTTCCTTTGCCACTGCATTTGCATTCTTCCATTGCCATGCCTTTTCCTATTTTCCTCTTTCCTTGAAGACGATGATTCCCTTGATACACCAACTCATGTTTTCGTTGACTTAATGTATGTTTCTTGAATAGAACCCTCATCAAGGTTAGTGGTCCAAACATGAAAACAAGTTTCTAATATGCACAGTAAAACCTCCTATATACTTCATAAGGGTTTCTTGTGTTTGCAAAGGAATGTCTAACATTAATGCCATTTTTCAAATCCACTATGTATTCTTGCACCGCTTGTCCCTTTCTTATTTTTAAAGATCGCCATTCAATTATTGCTTTTCTTTTATAACCCAAAGGATAGAATTGCTTTCCCTATGCGTAAATGAAATCCTTCCATGATGGAAATACACACCACATTTGTTTTCTCCTTTTTGGGTACTTTCGTTTTGCCAATTTATAAGAGATACCCGCAAGTCTCAAAGATGTCAACTTGATTTGTCTAGCCTCATCCTTGATCTATTGCAAACTACAGTATACCTCCATCTTCCTCGATCCAGCTATCAAGTTTTTCTACATTTACTTGACCATTATATATGGGAAACTCAAATTTACATCAAGTTTTAACAATGGTATTTCATGTTTATTCTTATGAACATTTTCTTTCCACTAGATTTAGAACTCAACTTGAAGAAGAAGGAGAAGAAGGAGGTGTTGATGGAGGAATCTAAGGATGGTCCTCTTCCTCTTCACGTTTTCCCTTTGAAAAATCACCCAAAACCGGTCGCCTGCTCCGTTCCAAGTAATCTTCGTACAAGACTTTCACCATCTCCGACATGGCAAGGAATGTTTTCCGGAATTCTTTCTCATCTTGAGAAATCCCTTCTTCAGATGCCATCTTCTTGCTGTGAGAAGCTCTTTTTCTCAATCCAATTAATGGATTCTCCGCAACAAACTCACCTTCACCACACTGTAGCTTTTCCCTGGTTAACATGCAAAACTCAAATCCAAATGTCAACTAGCTCTGATACCACTTGATCTGTAGGATCTTTTAATGACTATGGTTGAGTTTTAATTTTGCATGCATTAATTAACCATTTGAGAAAACTTAGTGAAGAATGAGGAAAGAAGAGGAATTATGACAGCCATATACACATATGAAGATCTGAAATGAAATAATAGACAGCAAACCATAACACGCAGATTGATAACGGAGTTCGGCACAACTTTGCCTACGTCTCCGGGCCTTTTTCTCTGTCAGGGAGGCTTCTTTATTTCTGTTCAAAAACTCAAAAGTACATCGCTGCAATGCAAAATGGATACAAGACTGATCTGGTCATGTTTTTCCAGATCTCTAGAACCATGCAAAGAAAACGGCACGCAAAACGGACGTTCGGAGCTCCCAGAAATGGTTCGATAGCGTCTCCACCTCAAAATATTCTCTGCCTCAAAATGGCTTTGGCTTGGCTTCTCCTCAGCATAATTCTGCTCTGAATGCCCCTAATGTTGTTCCCTGGCCACAAATAGGCCTTGGTTATATAGTTGGGAAGTTGGTTGCTCATATCCAACTTCCTCCAAGAATTTAGGCTTCAAAACTACCCAATAACTCCCAAAAATGGAGAAAACTAATTAAAAATAGGTTAAACAATAGTTAAAACCCAAAATTAGTTATAAAAACCACTTTTATAAAGTTCATTGGGCGCAGCCCCTGATTCCTTGCGTGCGCACCTCCGACATGGTCGTATGGGGGGCCATGTGGCTACATGTTATGCGCTGGCCCCCCCTTTTGGCGCTGGCTCCTGGTTCTCGGCGCATAAACATAGGACCGTGGCTGGTGGTTATACAAACCCCGTGCCCGTGGTGTGGTAACGGTCCCAGTCCTGTGGCGCAACCATAGGACCCATGGGATTATAGTTATAACCACCCGCGTATATGATGTAACCCAGCGCTCCTGGTTCTATTGCACGGTTATGTGGTGAATACCGAGGGCTGGGGCTAAGCCCCGACCCTTTCCCCCCGCCTTTTGACAATTCAAACAAATTTTAATATATTTTTTGCCATTCATATAACAAGTACCAACGGGCGCCCGGGTGGTTAGCCTGGTCCCGCCAGTTCATAGCCCTGGAGGGAGGTCGTCGGTTCGACCCACGGTAAACCCACAACTTTTACACATAAACCAACAACCAATCACAGGGTGCTACGTGGAAGCCCACGATTGGGCCATGTGGCACCTTAACCACCAACCACAACCTAACACGTGTCAAACGTTGATTGGCCCACGTGCATGCCACGTCATCCCTGTCGTACTGCCACGTCATCCTGTCGTACTGCCACCTGTCAGTTTGTGTGTCTTCCCTGTCATCCTGCCACGTCACCTGCTGACATCACCTGTGCCACGTGTCACCCTTACAGTGGTGACACGTGTCACCTCGGGATAGGTCCAACTGTACGCCCAAATGTACAAATCTGCCTGACACATGTCACCTTCTGGAGTTTCCACGTGTCGCATTCTGGAGCTGCCATGTGTCTCATTCTGGAAATGCCACGTCAGCTGTACGGACATGCCATGTCAGTGTCCGTACGGACTGTACGGACTGCACGGTCAGCAATTTTTTTTTTTGCCTGTTTGACTTTTCGGACAGAACGCGATATCTTCTCCATACGGAGCCCGTTTGACAAAGTAAATATACCACCAGAATCAGGAAGATGAGACGACCATAATGGCACAGGTTTCATCGCATTCTGAGCACTTTCATTTTTGAGCATTTTTCAAGCCCTGTCAGGCTTCTGGATACAATTTCGGATCATATAGAAAATGATTGTTGGGTTTTTCCCTTGATTGAGAAGGTTTTTCCCAATATATTTCTGGTGTCTTTTGTGCATGGTTATTCTTCTTGTGATCTTGGTTTACTGCAGCTTGTATTGTTGTTGCAAGTGGTTATGGTTCAGTTAGTGCTAAACAGAAATTGAAATAAAACTACATGCATCGGCTAACCATAAAAMTCAACATGGTATCAGAGCAGACCTAAATATGAATTTTGGACAGTCATGAAGGAATACCATGGGAGATTGTGCTGCTAAGAACCTCATCGCCAATATAAGGGAAGGGTCGGACCCTCTCTCTGAAATTTTTGTGGTGAAATTCAAGGTTGGCCGCAGGCATTTAGACCTGATTGAGCCTTGTTTTAAAGTATTCTGGGTAGCACGAAAAGGAAGCCACCTTCTCTTTATTGGATCAACCTACAAGGAGAGAATAGCCGCAACCAGAAGGTGCCTAACATCAACCTTAACAGCAAATCTAACAACCCTCTTAAAACGCGGACCAAATTCAAGTTGAAGACCAGTTTTTTTTTTTGAAAGGTGATCTGAGGAAATCGCAGGAGCACTTCGGAAAATTTAAGGAAGGTTAAAGGTTTGTATTGGCATGGATTGCAGGTGCATACTCAAGCAAATATTAAAGTTTGTCTACAGATCTTCTACAAGAGTATTTTGGGCACAAATTTAAGGACTAATATAAGGTGAGTTTAAGGACTGTCATGAGGTATTACAGGTTTGTTCTTGGGCGCAATTCTTGAGGCAGTAAGGCAAGATTGAATCCTGGTCTAATATTTTTTTTTCAACATTGATCAAAGTCTATTGTTAGAGAATAATTTTGGAGTGAATATCAGGGTTGTTACAAAGTCATTGCAACATGTTCTAGACCTATTATTTTGTGCAGTTTCAAAGTAACCTTAGGCAAGGTCTATGTATTTTTGGTATCCATATTAAGCATTTTATAGGTTTGACATTGAGGGCACAGATCCGAGTAGGTTAAGACACAAATTTGAAGCAGACCTAAGGTTGTTCTGAGGCAGCGAACTTCTGAGGCAAGTTAGGCCTATCTTGAGGCCTTTTCTGAGGCAGCAAAAAAGTACGTTCTGCAGCAGCTTCTATGGTATTATTTTGAGGCAGCCAAAATGATGTTTCAGTTCTTTACATCTATGTATATCGTGTGTTCACTTATTACAAACAATTCTCTATCATATAGTAAAGAAGAAAGAGGACTTGATAAAAGATTGTATTTTAATTATGGGATTGTGTGAATCTGTCTACTAGATGAATTGGTTACTGACATACGCAACAATGAGTGTTTTCACCTCTCTGATCTCGAGATGTAAAATGATAGGTGTGTGACTGAGTTGGATGTTTCCATTAGATCAAAATATGTCAAGGGAATTGTGGACCTATCTGTTGAATGGATAGGCCAAAATTATTGCACATACCAATTTGTCAATTCATTAGAAATTTTATAAAACCAATCTGTTGATATTTCATCTAGTGATAACCTATACTCCAGAGAACTTAAGCATATAACTGGGTTCTATTCCATTTTTCCAATGAGTGTTCTCCAAAGTGAGATGTGAAGATACGAGGCTAGGTGATAATTATGGGTGAGCTATGAAGATGATGTGATAAATGACACATTTGCAAAATTATCAAACATGAACTACTGTCCAAATAAAGAAATCTTGAAGATAGTTGATGTGAGATATGCATTGCATATTTCAATAATAATCCTTGATGTGACTTTTTAATGTGTGCTATAAGTGCACATTATTCAAGGAGACTAGACTTGCATCTAGTAATGTCCAAAGAAAGAAACATTATCCACCTCAAAAGAAGTCAAGGAATGAAAGCAAGAATGACGAGGATTTCTTCTCTATCTCATCTTTCTCAGGAGGACCGAAAGAAATATTGAGAATGATTACAGACTAAGGTAAGTCTTGTACTATAATTCCTTATTTGATTTCATTACTTTGTAGTTTCTTGCATTTTGATAATGAAAGGTATTATCCATGGTGTGGAATCCCTCATGGCTTGGACCGTTATCCCTGATACGTGAGTCCATTTCTTTCTTTGTTAGTTTTTATCCTAGTACAGAAGTCCATTTTGGTCGTTATCCCTATGGGAGACCATCTTGGTTATTATCCTAGTACAAGAGGCCAGATTTTCTTATTTAATTATTGGAGGACCATGATCCCTGTTACTGGAGTCCAAATTTTCTTGGTTGGTTATTATCCTAGTACAGGAGGCCATTTTTTATTTTTATCCCTATGGGAGGTCATCTTATTATTATCCTAGTACGAGAGGCCAACAAAGTTCTGGAGAAGCAGTAGAGGACCCGAGAAGACATGGGATGTCTCCACGTTAACAACACCAGAAAAGGAATATGTTTATCCTTCCAACTTCAGAGGGAGTCACTTGACTCAAAGGGATTCAAACAACAAGAAGAAGGAAGAGGCAGTACCTTCTCCCCCTTCAATAGTTCAGAGGGAGACAGTTACTGATATAGATGATCCAGTTGATCCCATAGCTCCAATTGATATTCCCAGAGACATTGTAGTAGGCCATAAAAGGTTTGCATGGGCTCAACAAACTCTGCAAGAGGCAGAGGGACATGCAGCTCCTCAAGGCACATTCCGTGAGAGAAAGAGACCACAGATATTTTTGAGCTACATTTCAGCTATGAGCCACATCATTGATACTAAGCCTTCCTGTCATGAGAAGCAGCAGATCAACAGGTATGGAAAGATGCCATGACAGAAGAACATTAGTTCATCATGAAGAATGATGTGTGGGATATTGTTCCATGACCAGAAGGGAAGTCTATAGTGACCTCCAAGTGGATCCATAAGATCAAACATGCAACCGATGGAAGTGTTGAGAAGTACAAAGCAAGATTTGTAGCCAGATGATTTTCACAGGTGGAGGGAATTGATTATGAGGAGACATTTTCTCTAGTAGCCCGATACACTTCCATCCGTACTAGCATTGCACTAGCAGCATACACGGGTTGGATACTACATCAGATGGATGTAAAGACAACCTTTCTCAATGGTGAGATTGAAGAAGAAGTTTAAATCAAGCAGAGTATATAGCATTGAGTGTGGAAGTCCGCAAAGCAGTGTGGCTTCGCAAACTCCTTACAGATTTATTTGATCATGAGATGGATTCTACCATAACCAGAGTTGTGTGAAGCTCTCTGAGAATCTTGTGTTTCACAATAAATCGAAACACATTGAGATAAAATACCATTATATCAAGGACATGGTGTAGAGGAAAGCAGTACACATGTAGTACCTTCCTACACATGAGCAGATTTCAGATATCTTCACCAAACTACTTGCCAAGACGAAGGTCGAGTACTTCCGTGAGGGACTTGGCCTGGTGGAGAATGCCTCCCTAGCTGAGAGGGAGTGTTGATGATTGCAGCTTCATGTGACATTCTCCAGGATACGTTCTCCTCTGTGACTGAGTTGATTCGACCTGTGAGAGAGCCCACTATTGGGTATGCCCATGTGATGGGGTGCATCGTTATCCTCTGTGTGAGAGTTGAGTCCTCCCCCATTTTTGGGTATGCCCATGTGATGGAGTGCATCATTCTCCTCTGTGTGAGATTTGAGTTGTCCCTCAGTGTTGGGTGTTCCCATGTGATGGGGTGCATCGTTCTCCTCTATGTGAGAGTTGATTCGTCCCCCAATGTTGGGTGTGCCCATGTGATGGGTGTATCATTCTCCTTTGTGTGAGAGTTGAGTCAATGTAGTCTCCTGCCTTTGTACTCATGTGGACTCATTTGAGTCAGGCTTGAGATGGTACTCCAAATTATTCTCCTGTGGACTTAGTTGAGATAGAGATCTGTTGAGTATGATGTCCCTAGTGGTTGAGCACAGGTGGATGTGTCCCTAGTGGTTGAGCACTAGTGGACGTGTGGATCCCTTGCTATATTTTCTAAGTGTAAGATTTACTTGTAACCCTAATTATGATGTAAAGGGTACAAGTCGGACCCATCATGTAAAGATAATTAATATTATGTAATTATTAATTATATTTATTATATTATTGAGTTATTGAGGTCGGACCTATTGTGCCAATAGACACACCTTTTGTTGTGCTAGTTATTGTATAAATAAAGGTGGATCCCCATTGTGGATCTCACTCATTATTGATTCATCTCATAATTTCAGAAGAGGTTTGAAATTATGAGGATTGCAGCACCCTCTTGTGTGCTAGGTTTGGTGGTGGAATGGTGGATCTTCTCTTGGCAGTATAGCAAAGGATTGTTGGGTTTTTCCCTTGATTGAGAAGCGTTTTCCCAAGATATTTCTGGTGTCTTTTGTGCATGGTTATTCTTCTTGTGATCTTGGTTTACTGCAACTTTTATTGTTGTTGCAATTGGTTATGGTTTAGTTAATGCTAAACAGAAATTGAAATAAAACTACATGCATCATCTAACCATAAAACTCAACATATCCCAACTATTGCCAAGAGGGTAAGATTCTCTGTAAGACTTTTCCATGATTGGAGTGAATCTTCATCAACATGCACACTATCAAGATCATATCTCTTTTAAGAAAAAGAAACGCACCTCAATGTAGTTGCATCCATCCCCTCAATGATTTTATTATTCTCATCTACTTGCGATAAAGGATGTGCGCTGCCATAAACTCATGTTAACTAGGAAATTAATCAAAATTAAACAAACATATTGGTATTGTATTTTTCCTCTGCCAAATTCACATTTAGGAGACACACCAAAACTCATTAGGATTCATTTCTTGCACAAATCCAGAACTGTCAATCCAGGTTTTGCAGAGACCTAGTATTATCTCTGCACACCACTTAATAAGATATTTTCTTTAAATAATGACATATCACAAAAATAAAAAAGGTTACGATGAATTAAAAAAACAAACAAACATATATGCTCATGTAAAATACAGAAACCACCATATATAAACAATACTTATAACGAAAACCATATATAAACAATGCTTATAATGAAAGAATCAAAATTTTGTATCAAAACGTCATCAAACAAATAAAAGACTTCAGATCAAACGTTTTAAATTCTATGTTTGCGTCAAGTGGGAATTTTGGGAATAGGTTATTCATATAGCAAATGAACCTTATACTCTATTGTTAATGGTTTATTTTCTATGATTTCTTTTACAATTATCGTAGGATTTTTAATAAATGAGTTTGCCACTTGATTAATGTAACAGTTTGAGAACGGATCGACAAGATATGGTTTGCTTTAAAGTCTCTGATTGCGTCAGGTAGGAATTTTGGGAATAGGCTATTCGTATAGCAAACAAAACTTATACTCTATTTTTAATGGTTTATTTTCTATGATTTTTTTTACAATTATCGTAGGACTTTTTAGAAGGGAGTTGGAATTACAAGTTTTTAGGGGTGAAATTGAAATATAAGATTATTTTCAAAATCTAAACTTTTATAACCAAATTTCATAAAATTATCTCTAAATCCTTAACATTTTTATCTGAGTGAGTTGTTCCATGAGTTTTCCACTTTAGAAACGTAACGATATGAGAGCAGATGCATAAGATATGGTTTTTCTTAAGTCTTTGATTGCACCAAAGAAGCAAGGTGTTCTACAAAACATGATTAAGGATAGTCAAATAATACTGTATTTTTCGGATGTTATTTTTAAACATTCCATAAATTGTAAGCTAAGATGACATTATGTTGATTATCATGAAATCTATAAACCTTATACATTTACAAACTTGATCAGATAAAACCTAACAACCCTATAACATAGGGGGAGGATGCCAAAAACACTTTAAAAATATAAAACAAACAACCATTTATTCTGTCAAAGTGGGTTACAATACTAAAAAACTTGTTAAGATCACTAAAGTGACACATACTTCATGTATATCCTTACCTTTGCCTATGTTGAGGAGAGGTCTAATAATAATTCAATATCTATGATAGGCTAAGCTAGTAGGGTTGGAATTTCAAAATGAAACACTCTGGTGGTTTTGACAACTCTGTTATATTTCTCAATCTTAAATTTTAACGAAGGATGTTAATGGTGATTGTTGTTGGGAAAAATACCCTACAGACTAGAAAATTAGGGTCAGACTTGCATGTATATTTTGACCGTAAAGAAATGAATTTTTAACCTACCACCCAAAACTTAAACCCCTCTTTCACGATACATGCATGGAAAGGAACTACTAACCTTTTTACTGATGTTTGGTGTAGATCCTCCG
>SNQJ01S0056836.1:17136-32551 GCA_010110895.2 Picea sitchensis | reverse complement strand
CTCTCTGTCTTCCTCTCTCTTCCTCTCATGCACTCTCTCTTTGCCCCCCCTCTATTTATTCCTATCTCTCCCTCTCAGAATCTCACACACTATAGAAAGTTTGGTACATCGCAAGGAAAGAAATGGCCTTGACCTAGACATGTCAATACCTAGACCTAGACATAGACATAGAAATACCTAGACATGGCAAGGCATTGCAAGACCTATACCTAGACGTAGACCATAGACCATGAATTAGACTTATATGATGACCATGACATAGACCTAGAGCTATACCTAGATCTATACTTAGACCACAACATAGATTTAGAGCTAGACCTATACCATGACCTAGACCATGACCTAGAGCTTGACCTAGACCATGACTTAGACCACTCTAGCTCCATAGAATCCTAGGAATAACCTATAATCTACCTTTAACCCCCTCCAAACCCAAGCCCTAAGTGCACTATGCATATACATCTTATTTAATAATGATATTTTATGGATATGATCGTTCACCTACAATTTAATAAGTATTTCTCATGGTTTAATGATGATTATGGTATGTTGATTCTGCTTTTTATTTTAATATAAGCATAATCTTCTAGTGGATTTGATATTTTTTATATAGAATATTTATCCTTATTTGAATTTTTTTCTTAATTCGTTTTTAAATAATTTTTATCTTTCACATTTCGTACTTTTTTGGTGATTTGATTTGATTTCATCGTCAACTTTTCTCATGTCTCTCTGGGATTTCCCATTGTTTGATTTTATATTATCAAAAATCCATGATGAGATTTTTTCTTATGAGATTGGTATAGATTATGTATTACTGGAACATTTATCTATTTGTACATTCTCCAATATTAGACTGTTGTCTTTGGCTATTTACAACCTAGTAACAAGCATAAAAGGTCAAATTTCCTTGATTTTGTATTGCTCGCAATTGGTGTTTGACATTCCCTAGATTATGTATAACAAAACAATTATATGTATGTACTCTCACACACTCTCTCAACGCCCCTCCTCCATCCCTCTCTCCCCCTCCCTCCCACTATCTCTCCTCTCTCTGTCTCCTACATCTACCATCTCTCTCCCACCTCTCTCTCTCTCTACCACACCCTCTTGGTCTTCCCCTCCCACCCTCTCACACTTCAAACAATCCATATCTAATTCCTTCTCTCTCTCTCTCTCTCTCTCTCTCTCTTTGTGTGTGTGTATCCCCCCAAAATTTCTCTATTTTCCTCTATCTAACCCCCCTTCCCTCTCCCCCTCCTTCCTTCTACAAAATTGATCCTAATGGGACGTCCTCGACACCAATAACCCATCCCGTAGAATGAATGATCGACTGTCAACTCAACCCCCCATCTGTAAGGTCTTGTTCTTCTCAGGGCCGCAATGCCCCTCCACAACCATGCCTCATTCCTCCCATCCTGTTGCACCAAACTGCAACTGTTGAAAATCCCCTCAGGCATTCAATGCAAGGTGGAAGATGGGTGTTTACGGAAAACTCCTTCTGTACCCCTCCTTCCCTGTTTCAAATCGTGATTCCCTTTCTCTGGAACCATGGCTCCCGCTCTGCAGAAACTGAATCAACTCCTTCCTAGACCTACTCATGAATTAGGAATCCAGAATATCATACTTCAGCTATCTAATAAGAGACCAAGCATGTTCATCATCTAACACTTTATGAATAAGATCTATTTTATTTCAAATATGTCTTCTCTGTATTCAAATTTGTGTTTGGATTTAATAGTACTATAAATGTTTCTCGATTGAAATATCTATGACCTCTTTCATGTGGATTTTTTTGACAATATGTTGGACACAATCACGACTAAAAAAAAAAACATATGTCGATTTAAAGCTATTTATGGATCATTGGTTGTTCTATCCACTCATCGACAGTTTCATAGATCCACTTTCTCTCACCAAGCAATCAATGAATGGGGATTATCAATCTGCAACATCTATTTTGAAAATTCTAGAACTAGCTTTAATAGTACTCTATGACCTCTTGCATGTGTATGTTGAAAATATCTTGGACACAATCACAACTGAAAACAAAATCATATGTCAATTTAAATAACTTTATGGATCACTAGTTTTTCTATCCACTCATCAACAGGTTCATAGATCCACTTTCTCTCACCAAGCGATCAAAGAATGGGGATTATCAATCTGCAACATTTATTTTGAAAATTCTAGATCTGGCTTTTCTGGCTTTTGGGACTTCAATATACAACCTCATTTTTCCATTTGTATGACTCTCTTTTCAGAATTACCTACATCGCCCAAACACACCAAAAAAATGTGAGTAACAAAAAAAATCTTATCATCCAATCTATGTTTGCAACAAGGCCAATGGTGATGATGATGAATATGAAACAAATACAAGACATGACCATATTATCAAACCTCTACACATTATGATTCAGTCAATGATCCAAATATCATATAAGAGTTGTCTGTGTTTATGTATCTATTCATACACATATACATTTCCTTCACACAAACACATCAAATGGGTATTGCAAAATATATCAAAAACATCAAATGGGTACTGCAAAATACATAAAAACATGAAATACAACATATGGGTATTGCAAAATACACAAAAATATGAAAAATAACATATGGGTATTGCTGAATTCAAATGCCAATGTGTAAGGAACTGATCATTTGAGCACACTACAACCAGGGGAATTGTTCTTCAATGGAACCTCGGCCTTCACATGAGTGCCCCGACAATTTCCCATGGGGAACAATGAATGAGGGGATTGACCAAAGGAAAGTGGATATATGGAACTCAGGTCTGAAAATTTCACCAAATTGACAGCAAAACAAGGGGGTATTGACAACAAAACAAGGGGGTATGTAGGAAGCAGAATTGGTGGCTGGAATTGCTAATGCCTTGTAAGATCTGTGAAGAGTATGGAGGATCTAAGATCGAATCCATAGAGAGAAAAATTATAGGGAAAACTATGATATTCAAGAGAAAATACACACATAAAAGTCAACACCACCACCCACATCCAGGCTGCAAGTCTATACTTTTGACTTGCCAATAGTTGTAGTCTCTCTCTGTCTAAACGAGTTATTTCATCCCATTGGTCTTCTAATGCAAATACATCTTTATATTCCGAGCGATCCACTATAGATTTTCTAGATCACATTTTTTTTTAATCCTTGATTAATCATTTGATCTTTGCAATTAGACATAACCCATATCACAACTTAAGCACCATCCATAATCCATCTTGGCATTGATCTTATTGCAAATCAGACATAACCCAAACATTAAGAAATAAAGAAGATAGATAAATACAACAAAAATGTAATTTGTGGCAGTGTATAATCATGTATGATTGTTGGCCCTTGGTTATGAAAGAAAGTGAATGTTATGGAAGAAAAGGAGAAACATGAACTGTGTGGAAGGAAAGTTGACTAAGATCAGGTCGAAGTGGTTAAAGAAGCAGAAAAAATGGAGAAAAGTCCGAGAAATAAAGCCGATGGACGAGGAGATCGAGAAAGACAGATCAACAAGAAAGATGGATTGTGGACAACTTAGAAAGCATAAGAATCCACCAATGGATTCTTTGGAGCACCTCGAAGGAAAGAAGGAAAGACAGGTTGGCGAAGCCCTAAAAAAGTGGGTCAAGTTGACCTAGGGTTTTAGACATCTAGGGTTTTTGTATTTAGGGTTTTGACACCTAGGTTTCGGCCTAAGGTTGTATGAGAGTCATTTTAAAGTATAAATGAAGGTCAAGAGGACCTGATATGGGTCTGATTTTTTTTATTTTTTATTTTATTTTTTTATTTTATTTTATTTTATTATTATTATTATTATTTTATACTGGGGGAATCTACAACTTCGGGGTTCTCGTACTTGCGTGACACAGGGTTGATCCCCAACGGATACCACTATAACCCCAGGTGCAAACACCCAGCCCGCAAGAATGGTGCACGAGTAAGTCCGGGTGAGAATCGAACATGAGACTTCATTTTTACAAATTTCCTTCCATTTACACGGCACTTGCCAATACATCTACACCTGTGCGGGCATGGGTCCGATTATGTTATGATGAGTGATTTTTGTTATTTTTGGGAGAGAAGTATTGTGTGGTGAGAGAAGTTTGTGTTGTAAGATCTTCAGCTGGGTGTGAAGATCAACCCTACAACTGGGTGCGTAGGGAGGAGAGAGAAGAGAGAAAGAGAGAGATATGAAAGCTAAGAGTGCAGATAGAACTGTAAGCTTTCACCTAATATATTATAAAGCATATTTATGTCGATGTAGCCCTAGGGAGAGGGTGAACCATGTATATGTTGTTGTTATGTGTGATTGATGTTGTGTTCTTCTGATCTGTGATATACTATCAATGCAATATTGTGTTAGATCTGAGATATAGTTCATGTAGTAGGCTTAAGAAAGGTAAAGAATCACTATATCTATGTGAGAGTTTTTCCCTGGATCCACTTTGCATTTCCTCTAGTTGTATACACCTATGTCTTGCAACCCCCTATAGCTACTTCGGGTGAGACTGCATCTACTCTACAGGTGTTGCCAAAAGTTCCAGTAGTTAGGGCTTGTTGGTACACTATTAGAAATGAACCCTGGGTCTACCCCTGTGCCAACAATGATGATTCCCAAAAACTTCTTCAAGGTTGTATGACAAATGGGTTTTTTGAAATACAACTTGAAGACACAACTTTAATTTGAATTCCTCTCTAGCTGAATGAATCAAATCCATGACAATCTATCACACTAACTAATGAAGAAATTAGTAATACAATAATTGTGAACTAAGTGTGAATTTGCAACAATAGTTAAAGCTAATATGAAGGGGATGTGCATTAGTAATATAGTAATTGTGAACTAAGTGTGAATTTGCAAACAAAAATTGAAGCAAATATGAAGGGGATGCACATGAGTATCTAGTTCTAGGAAGAGGGGATCCAAAACCCATGTGATCAATTACTACCAAATGATCTTTGCATCTCTGTGTGTCTACAACTGTGGGATTATTTGACGGGTGATTTTTTGAAAGTAGCAGTATTCTTTCTCTCATCGAGGCTATTAAAAGATTTTCCCGAGAACAATACAGAGGTGAATGTTTCAAAAAACTATAAAAAAAGAAAAACACACAACAATAACTAAGATAATAAAGGATGAACATATCTGGGCTTGGACGTATCTGTGTAGGACATATACCAAATCTTAGGTTAAGATAGATCTCTGTGTTAATTTGTGTATATATAAAAAACACACAAGGGTTAGACAACTGGGCTGCAGAATGCACACATATTGAACAAAAGAGTACAAATATGCCCAAAACCATATTTACATAGGCTGAGAGATATCAAATTTCTTGAGATGTTAATCTCAATGTTTTTAAGATCAATTAATGAGGAATTTGATATTAAGACCCTACTAGGACCTTCCTTAAGCTCAAGTATAACCAGTGAGTCAAGACCTTACCTACACAAATTGAGCTTAATCTCATTAAAAACACCTTAACTAAGCTCAAGTAATATCTTTCAAGACACTGCCTGCTTTAGCAAAGCTAGCTTATGTAAGACCTTTCAAAACCAAACCTCCTGATTAGCTAGCTCAATAGGACATGTTATCACACAATTTGTACTTTGATCAAAGGAAAGGTTAATAGAGAGAAAATTTGCATAACTTGAGGTTATCCTATCACTGTCACCTCAACATGATGCCTCTTTCTATTTAGGGTTGAAGGCCCAGGGGAGACGTCCTTGGTGACCTGGGGTTTTGAGAAGGAAAGGTTAAGCTATCTATTAAAAGGTCCCCTCTCAGAAGTCACCAATAATAAGAAATTCCATGAGTTTTAACCAATGAAGTGATGAAATACCAAGATTGTACTTTCCCGAAACAAAGCAACAAGAAACTATATCTTTTGCAAGGACAACTTGTTGTTAGTACTTCATAAAACCTTGGACTTCATCAATAAAAGAAATGGTTGATGTAAATGTGAGTAAACAAAAATTTATAGTGGAAAAGATTTATAAGACAATGAATTCATAATAAGTGCCTTAAATATCTCAAAATAACCAAGAGTAATCAATCATTAACATCAAAATACTAGCATTTGTTTGAGGTAAGTAAGGAAATGCATTAATCAACCTTTTCAATTTCTTTTAGATGCTTTTAATGATGCAAAATGTGGATGTGGCCAGGATTGGATGTATTTGTATAGGACATATACCAAATCTTAGGTTAAGATGGATCTATGTGTTAATTTGTGTATATATGAAAAACACACAAGGGTTCGACTACTGGGCCGTAGAATGCACACATACTGAACAAAAGAATACAAAGATGCCCAAAACCATATTTACATAGGCTGAGAGATATCAAATTTCTTGAGATGTCAATCTCAATGTTTTTGAGACCAGTTAATGAGGAATATGATATTAAGACCCTACTAGGACCTTCCTTGAGCTCAAATATAACCAGTGAGTCAGGACCTTACCTACACAAATTGATCTTAAGCTCATGAAAAACACCTTAACTGAGCTCAAGTAAGATCTTTCAAGACACTTCCTGCTTTAGCAGAGCTAGCTTATGTAAGACCATTCAAAACCAAACCTCTTGATTTGCTAGCTCAATAGGGCATGTTATTGCGCAATTTGTACTTTGATCAAAGGAAAGGGTAATAGAGATAAAATTGGCATAACTTGAGCTTATCCTATCACTATCACCTCAATAGGATGCCTCTTTCTATTGAGGGTTGAAGGCCCATGGGAGACGTCCCTGTGACCTGGGGTTTTGAAAAGGAAAGGTTAAGGTATCTATTAAAAGGCCCCCTGTCACAAGTCACCACTAATCAGAAAGTCCAAGAGTTTTAACCAATGAAGTGATGAAATATCAAGATTGTACTTGCCCAAAACAAAGCAACAAGAAACTATATCTTTTGCAAGCACAACTTGTTGTTAGTACTTCATAAAAACTTGGACTTCATCAATAAAAGAAATGGCTGATGTAAATGTGAAGTAAACAAAAAATTATAGTGGAAAATATTTATAAGAAAATGACTTCACAATAAGTGCCTTAAATAGCTCAAAATAACCAAGAGTAATCAATCATTAACATCAAAATAGTAGCATTT
This sequence comes from Picea sitchensis, assembly GCA_010110895.2. Lineage (NCBI taxonomy): Eukaryota > Viridiplantae > Streptophyta > Pinopsida > Pinales > Pinaceae > Picea > Picea sitchensis. The sequence goes on along the minus strand of SNQJ01S0056836.1, from coordinate 25,433 downwards.
GTTTGAAGCAAGGCAATGCATTAATCAACCTTTTCAATTGCTCTTAGATGCTTTTAATGCTACAAAATGTGGTTGTATATTACTTTAGTAAAAACAAGAATAATGTTAGTAGGTTAGGCTATTCTAATGTTAGAAGTGGTTAGTAGAAAGCATAAGGTGTAGGTTTTGATGGTTGTTTTGGTCAATCACTCAATAGGAAGTCTTATAGTAGTGCTTTTAGGGAAAATGGAGTCTATTAGGTGGCAACACATGTTTAAGGAAAAGGATGATAGTAGGAGAGCCAAATATGAGAGAGATTAATAGTTGAAGTGTTGGTAAGACAAGGCTTCAACTATCAAACCCTAGGGGGGAAATTGCTACTAAGGTGTAGGTAACCCTAGGCATTAGTAATTTTCCTCCTTCTTTAACTCAAAGATGAAGCAAATGATGGCTAATATGAAGCAATATGTGCTAGGGTGTTGCAATGGAAAGGCCCTAGAAAACGCTTCAAGAAAATTGGCTTCTTGGCAAAATCTAGTAGGTGAAGGATTTTAAAGTAATGACAATAAAATGTTTTTAGCTTCCTAGGGTTTTAAGCAAGGAATTTCATAATATTAATGTAAATGAAATATAAACATAACCATAACCATTCAATTAATAATAATTTCATAAATCTTACTTACATTCATCAAGAATCATCAAGATAAAACCCTAGTTGAACACTTCCACCCAAAAAATTGCCAAAATACTCCAAAATTAGCCTCCTTCAACAAGTGCACCTAAAATTTCAGCCAATAAACCCTAAGTAGGGTGAAAATTTTAGTGTGAGTGAAAGATGATGAAAAATACAAGGGATACAACCCTTATTTATACAATATCAATGACCAGAATTAGGTCAAAAAGGCTAACATGGCCAATTACATGTAATATCCATCTTTTACATTAAATGACATAATAAAACCATAAATAAAGCTAAAAAGGTGATGTCACACCATTGTAGGGTGATGTTGGGCCTTTTTAGGGAAACACTGGCCTCCAAGAGAAAAATGTTAAGCCTCCTTGGGTGTCTGGATCAAACCACACGTTCCACTTGGCACACAATTGCCTCCAAGGTGTCCAAAACGCTGAGTGGCGTCATGGGCCTTCCAAGGCCTACATCATGGCAAGAAGGGAAATAACCCTTGGGTATAGGCCTGTTGGTCTATCTCTGGTGGAATGCCCTCCTCTCTCTCCGGTGCAAACCTATGATCTGTATCTTCCCCTGGTTAGGGTCTCAACATCCATCTGGTGGGATTTTAGCCCTATGGAGGTACGAACTAATCATCTCCCCATGTGTACCTATCCATCGGGTGTGGCCCTGCAACAACAACAAGTATTCCCTCCATGGGCTCATAAGTCACATGGATCATAACAATGTCAATCACATCTAATAATTTATTTATTTAAACATGTGCATGAAACCCCCTTTCCTAGACAAGTGCTCAAAGAAGTTATGTTATTCTACAAGCCAAGTTTGGAGGGGACACTAGGATGTACTATTGGGCTAGTTCTCATTGGATGAGGAAAAATCTAGGGCATGTAAGTGGGTGAGGTGGTAAGGGATGTCTGAGAAATGGGTGTAGTGATGACATGGAAATATATGGCTTACCTGTGGGTACCTCTGAAGAGGGTGAGTTGGACCTTGTCATGGATGAAAATGTTTCGAAGCCCATTCATGAATTTTATCTTTTTATCTTATTGCTTTTTCTTTCAAGAGAATAGGTAGGGGACATTTCCCTCACATGGTGACCAGTGGTGATAATGTTACCCACAAGCATTTCAAGGAAATGAGAAGGTTGGCTCATGATGAGACCCCCTTTCTCTTGGCTATACCACCAAGAGCCACTACCCTATCATGGTGACCAACTTAATGGTAGTGTCATAATTCCACATTCCCATGGACCTATTAGGTTGGCTCATGATGAGACCCCCTATCCTCCAACTAGGTCTTGATTTTATTATTTTTTTATGGGTCCCTTTGTTTCTTGTTGAGAAGCCTTTTATTTCTTTCTCGGGGATCCCTGGGTGAAGAATCTGAAGGTTTCATTCTTTTGGATTTTATATTTTACTAGCTACTTTTACCCTCTGGACCTCTAGCCCCTTCTTCCCACAAGGTAAGGTACAAGCCTTTGCTAGCTTGGAAAACGCAATTCCCAAACCAATGTATCAGATAGATGAGAGGGAAAAAGATGAAAAGTGGTAAGTATGGTGGGAACGAATGATGACCTTTCATGAAACCCCCCCAGTGGCAACTCAAAAATTATGGGAACCAAATTGATCTAGAATCCTATCATTCCTCCCAGGTGTTTTCAAGTGGAAAGGCATAAGGTCCAAGCACATGCTAGAAGTAAAAATAATTAAATGAAAATATTCAAATGTTTTGAGAATCAGAGTGACACATACCATGATACCCGAACTCATTACCTCATGGAGAAAGACCCATTATTGCTGAAGGACCAAGCTGATGGGATGGATGTTGTTGATGTTGACAAGGTGGAGGCACTGAAGAAGAGGAAGAACGATGGGCCCTCAAGGGCTAGGCTCAAGTCGATCTGGCTCTCGGTACTCTGTGTCTAGGACCTGTGGGCCTCGAGACATAATCTCCTTAGTTATCCTTAGGCTAGGGGATAGCAAGACACATAACAGATCTTGGGTTAATATGGATGTATGAGTTAATAGTGTATATATAAGAAAAAAAATAAGGGTTTAACGTGTATATATGAAAACAAATAAGGGTTTGACGACAGAGCTGCAGAATTTTGAGAAAAGGAATACAGAGATGCCCAAGACCATATTTACATATACAGATAAAATGAATACATAGATTCCCAAGACCATATTTACATATGCTAAGAAAATGAAGAAATAAATTCTTGGGATCATAATTACCCACTTGAAAGTGAAGAGGCATGTTATGAAGACAAACTAAGCCATAAAACAATCTGACTACATACTGAGCGTCAAATTCGTTGTGTGCTCTGAAAACCCATAACCTTTGTGCTTCTTGGAATCATTATCTCTTGGAAGTATGCAAATTCATGTTACTCAGTTCATCATCATCTAGTATTCAAGCAGAATGAATATAATGGTGGTGTTAGCCTTGAGAAATATTCCTTATGTTAGATGTGGTTGAGGAAGATAATTTCTTTGGAAAAATAGACTATTATATTCATAAGTTATAATTGAAGCAGAGGAATCCACAAAGAAGCCTTAAAATAAAATGAATTATTTGTTGGTGCTCATCCTTAATCAACTTGTGTAGGTGAGCTTGCTGAGATGAATGCTTATACTGCATTTTAAAGAAATAGTCACTTTTTTTGTTGTTGTAATGATATTTTCATTTATTTTGAGAATTGTAGCTTATTCAATGTTATGATTTTATTTCTAAATGCCTATTTTATGATAGAGCATATATATAAAAAGACTACAGTGAAAATTTAACCAACTAGTTAAGAACCAAAAATCAAACAAATCCATAGGACTAACTCAAATAAGTTGTTATAGACAAGTGTCTTAAAATAGGCTATGAATTGCTACTTGGAAAGGGTATAAAAAAGCTAGCATGTGTCAATTATAAACAATTTTATACTTAGACAGGAATCATAAACTGATGTTGTGCTATTTGATAGCATATCCTATTTGAAGCCAATAAATATTTTGCAGCTGAAACAACCTATAGGTTATTTTATCATGTAACAAGGCCATTTGACTTATTTGAATGAAGTTGATACTTATTAAATCTGAATATAGGTGTTCAAAACTTAATTTTTACTATCTTAAGCTATTTTTATTTCCTCTTTTGACATTACACTTGGTTGCGTTGATTGACTAATTTTTCCAACCTATATTAAAAGGAATGACAAGACATAAAAGACTAGGAAAAGGGATAGTGCACAAGGAGGCTGATTCGAAGGATGGAAATCATATAAGTGGATTTTCTAATAAGGTAATTGATATAGGGGAGGGGTACTAAGATATGATATACAAACTACCATCAATAAGTTATAGACTAATGCAATTTCCAAAACAGATTGGAAAAACCACATTATAAATATGTAGAGCTTCCCTGACAACCAATTTGCATGGAATCAAAACTTTTGAGAAAAAAATATTGTTTATTCCTTGCTACTATTACCAGTGATAAAGTTCTCAAGGGCCAAGGAAATACTTTGTTTACCACAAAGTGATACTACACATCATGTTTCATTAGTGGGTGTTTTATGATTTAACACCACTGGTTCCACTATTTGTACATTCTACAAAAAACATGAAAATAATATACAAATCATGTTTTTTACAATTGTAGAGGAGGACATCACTACAACATAATCAATGTGCAATGGTGGGGATGGATGAACTTTCACTCCATGCATTCATTCTCCTAGTGAGCAATGAAAAATTAGTCTACAACTTGCTATTTTGAGGGTCAATTCCTATCAACATGCTTTGAATCTCCAACCAAGAGTCTTTCCTTGGCTAAAAAATGCAGTCCAAATTATTTCATATATGTTGTTAGTTATATTGATTCTTCCTATCAAATGAATTGGAGACATAATATGGAATATGTTTTGTTAATAACATTTTGGATCTATTACTATGGAAGCTACAAACATCAAAATGTTGTCGCTTTCAAGAATGGGCCATAACAAAAAAGAAGCTTGAAATTTGTAGTTCACAGTTTAAAACGTTATGAGTTGGAGTCTCATATATTCTACAGGAATCTAGACCACCTTTAATGATAAGTAAACGGCTGGCCTATGACCTATCCATCTCATCAACATTGATTCTTGTTGTGGGATAAAGTACTATGTCCTCTGCAATCCATATTAGACTACTAATGTGCTTTGCCATACTCTATTCACTGGTGTTAGAATTGAAACACACCCAACCCCTAAGTACCTTTTTAAGGGATGGGGCATCAAAATTTCACTTTTCTCAATCACCTCAAATCCCTGTAACTAGGATCCCATTATCTTTGGTTCACTGAGGGTTTTCCAATGACTATACATTTTTCTAGATATGCGTTTTGGATTGCAAGTTATGGCCCTTCAAACTTATTTAAGCCTTCATTGACTAGAGTCTCACACAACCACTGAAATATCCTTGATCCTGCTGATCAATATATTTGCTACTGATCTAATGTTTTGTCTCACAGATCTGATACACTGAGGGTTTCTGGATGCGTTTTATCTTCAGATCTGATACTCTGGGGGTTTCTGGAAGCATTTCAGTTGTGTGTTTGAGATGTTTATGGTTATTTCATGTGCATGTTGTATATTTATGGTTTAAACAGTATATAGTGGATGCATGCGAAAATAAAGAAAATCAACTGCCCAATAATATGTATTATGCGACTCAAGCATGGAAATACAATAAAATACTTGAAATATAGAGTATAGTCGTCAGTTAGATCTCATGGATCGTCACTAGAATACAAGAAAATAGCATAAAAATACCTGTGATCAGAATATGAAGGCAGGTCTGATGCATGCACGGATAGATCGGAAAAATAGGCGATTCCAGAGAAGTATGGTAACCGCTACAAGCTGGAAAACTCGTCTGAAAGGTTAGACACATCGGAATGAGCTGGAAACTATCCCAATAGAAGCGCCCTGGCCTCTAGACTAAAATGGATGAGTGTCGAATGTCAGATCTGGTCTCTGAGGCACTGGATCTCGGCCCTTGAGGGGTTTGCGCACCTCCTGGGACACTGGATGTGCCCCAAACGATTCCACCAATGGAATCAGCTGCTAAATGTTGAACTAGAACTCAAAATGACCATATTTCCAAATGTTGAACTAGGTTGGGAGGGTTTCCCCGAATCTTCTCTAATGCTCCGTCTGCAACCTCAAATGTCCTTCTGGAAGAGTTGCTCCCTAAATGGCGGGATGATGCGCCCTACAAGATTACACCATCAAAATATGATGGAACGTGTCTCAATTTAAGCGCCCTAACTGGATCTCAACTGGGTCGGAAGGAAAATGCAATCTAATCTTGAACCTCATGCAACTCCACAAACCCCCAATCTCACTTGCGCCCTCACTGGCTAAGTTGCGCACACTGCAATTCGATACTTCTGAATAGTATGATGAAATATCTGGATGGTATATACGATGGGTTAGGGTGTGTCTCTCAACACCGAAACCGATCAATGGTGGCGGTTTCGTCCATAAATCCATAAAACAGTAACGTCGACTCTCTTCCTCCTCTGGGAACTCTCAACATCAAATCATAACAATGCATAATGAGGAATTAGGTCAAATTCCTCCCTTTATACCATTCCCAATCTAATTCACCATTGACCTCACTTAAGCTAGGCACTTTTCCTCCTAAGGTGAATAATTAATTAATTAAGTCACCCTTTAGCACCTTTTCATTCTAATTCTTCGTTGACTTAGGCTTAAGTGACTTTCCCTAAGTTTTTTGTCTTAATTCATCGTTTAGCCATCAATACACCCTTAGTTCTCTATCTTTTTCCCTGTTTGTGCCTGACAATAGTCTACGGGAACATATAGAATACTAAGTCACTCCCTGCTGGCCTACTCTTGGGAACAGGACATCACAATCCTCCCTTCTCGAGATTTCTTTTCCTTGAGCAACATCAATCATGGGTGCTGCAAAATATGCTCTCCCTCCCATGTGGCATCCTCCACTGGAAAACCCCTCCATCTAACCAAGCACTCCCTGATGACCCTGCTCCTCAACCTATGCTCTCTCTTCTCTAATACCTCCTCCAAAACTAGCTCCAATTGGCCCTCCTCATCATGTAAATGTGTTGAACCTGCATAGAATAGATCTAGCTAGAAAATACCACACACATTTGCAAAGAGAAATTGAGAAAGAAGAATCAAGAGAGAAATAATGGAAGAATTCTCATTAACCGTATTCCACACTCAAAGAGTGAATAANGGATAATGACTAATTATGACTAATAAACAAGGAAAAACCTTAGGAAAAATAAATCCTAGGTGTGTGTGAAGTAACTCCAACACCCCCCGTGAACATCACTATGGTGAAAATAAAGAATGGGTCCCAACAACGAAGCCATGTTAGGTACCCAAATACAAAATATACACTGAACTAAACGAGGAAAGAGGGAAAACCTCATGGGAACAAACCTCCCCCTCAAATTACAATGCATAAAATAAAAAATGAGAAGGAACAAAAAACAGTTGCTAAGCAACCATGTCCTTCACTCCAAGAAAACCTCGCAACTGTGCAAGTTTGTGCTCTTTGAAGATTTTGTTGAAGATGTAGATGTCTACACGGATCTGATGAAGTATATGCATAATTGATCTTTCCACACATATCCACTTTATCTTCTTTTAATGAATAATATTCAAATAAATTTTGGATGAAATTTTGAAAACTATGCAGTCATTTCCAAAAAAATGTTGAAATTTTGTTGACTTTAAAATGATCATAAATTCACTTTTTGGACTCCGTTTCGGATGATTTTTTTTTTTAAATTGGATATTTTCCCGAGAGGAATTCAAATATCCAATTTGTTTCTGCAAATGTTTCTCAGAAAATATCAGAATGGCGTCTGATGTGCGTGGCTCCCTTTTTGACTCCTAAGATGCATGCATGGTCCATGCAAAAGTGTCTGCATGTGACTCCTGAGATGAATGCCATATATCTTCCACATGAATTTTAGAAAAAAAATCTTAAATGGAGTAGACATCATCTTCAATTAATGGAATACAAATTTCTGCAAATACTTTTGTAGAAGACTCTTCATAATAAGAGGCTTGATCTTCTGATGGCTTCTCTTCTGGCTCTATCTATTCGACCTCCTGCATGAAATATTCACAATATTATTTATTCCCAAATAGAACATCCAATATAGTCCATAATTCATTTGGAGTTAATCCTTGTGATTCTTCATATACTTGATGGAAAAGTTCGGGAGAAACAAACATGTTGATACTTCCTATGGCCATATCTTGTCTATTGAGAAAGTCATTTTTCTCATCGATAGAATCAGGCTCTACTTCCATTTCCATGGTTATTTGGTATAAGCCTTTTCATCTTAGTAGAAGAAAATTTTTGGCTTCCATTCCAGATAGTTATGAGGTGTGAGAAGTATTTACGGTGAATAATCCATCTTTTGTTGTCTTCAATCTTTTGTACCTGCAAAAAATGATTTGGTGTAGCGTTTTCTTAGCATTCTGTCGGCCATGATACCATGTAAATGTGTTGAACCTGCATAAAATAGATCTATCTAGAAAATAGTACACGCATTTGTAGAGAGAAATTGAGAAAGAAGAAGCAAGATA
>SNQJ01S0056836.1:4074-17086 GCA_010110895.2 Picea sitchensis | reverse complement strand
CATGAAATATTCACAATATTATTTATTCCCAAATAGAACCTCCAATCTGGTTCATAATTCATTTGTAGTTAATCCTTGTGATTCTTCATATACTCGATGGAAAAGTTTGGGAGAAACAGACATGCCGATACTTCCTATGGCCATATCTTGTCTATTGAGAAAGTCTTTTTTCTCATCGAAAGAATCAGGATCTACTTCCATTGCCATGGTTATTTGGTATAAGCCTCTACATCTGAGTAGAAGCATAATTTTTTGCTTCCATTCCAAATAGTTATGAGGCGTGAGAGGTATTTCCGACGAATAATCCATCTTTTTGTTGTCTTCAATCTTTTGTACCTGCAAATTTTTTTGGTGTAGCTTTTGCTTAGAATTCTATTGGTTCTGATACCATGTAAATGTGTTGAACCTGCACAGAATAGATCTAGCTAGAAAATACCACATACATTTGCAAAGAGAAATTGAGAAAGAAGAATTAAGAGAGAAATAATGGAAGAATTCTCATTAACCATATTCCACACTCAAAGAGTGAATAACTTACAATAGATATGGGGTACATGAGTAAGTAATGAGTCATCGTGGTGGTCTAGATTGATCTGGACACACACCAGTGCTAGTCTGCATATATATTATATTGGTTCTAAGTCGTCTACAAGTTCTCCCTCATTGACCGTTGAATCCTCTGACTCTCCTCCACCCAGTCTTTGGCCCCCGAGACCATGTTGTCCCCAAACACAGTCTCCACAAAGGAGGGTGCATCATATCCGTACAATGCCCTGAACGATGACATCCTGATGGAAATATGGTAAGTTTTGTTGTAACAATACTCACTCATGTGTAACCATCTCACCCATGTGCATTGTTACCCCCCCACATTACCCCTCCACCCATTTGTTGACGATCTATGTCTGTCCTTATATCTGTGGGTGGTAGTTGGTACTCGTAGCTAGCTTTGTGCCTGTCAACCTAAACAGCTCCTACCAAAACGTGTTGATGAAGCGCCCATATCTATCACTGACTATCTTCCTGGGTAAACCATGCAACCGAAATACCTCCTTGAAAAACAACTATGCTACCTGTTAGCACTCTATAAATCTATTTGACTGATAAACAGATGACGAAGGTAACTTTTCAACCAACTTTGAGACCCAAAACTAGTCTTTCGGTTCTAGAGAGGGCTCTCTCAGAAATGGCATGGTCTCCGCGCAGGATATGGCTTTGCAAACAATGGCTAGATTTAACACCGATGATAAAAAAATTCTAGTTATATGGGAACATAAAATTAAAACTTGGGCTATGGAGTCAGTCTTAGGAAGAGACAAAGCAAATGACTCAGTGACTAGATTCGAGAGGAAAAGGCTAGGCGAGAAACAACCTTCAATGTAAACCGTAAAGTGTGGCGGGAGAAAAAACATAGGTAACAACTCATGAGCGCCACTGTGGATGAATTTGAAGTTAGCTTGAGAGGAAAACATTTTGTCTAAGTGGCACGAACAAGGGGTGCAGTACAACGAATCTGCAGGTTCGAAAATTTGTTCTGAAATAGACAATATGGGATATGAAATAAGAGATGACAGGAAACACATACACAGATAAAGAAGCATAATACATCCAACTATCACAACTAGAATTTTTTCATCAAATCACAGGACCTTTGCATTAAATTTCAGTCAAAACTCAAACTACATAAAATAGCATTTGTTTCTCAAAATTGGCAACCGACACTTTTTACATGAAAATGAGCCCCATATATAGAAAACTAATGTCACCCTTGGCTATTAGGTTCAAGATACTCTCTCCTGGAATCATGGATCCGGTTTCTTTGAAAGAGAGCAATAACTTCAATGGATTTACTAAAAATAGGAAACTCAACTTTTCCAAATCATAATCATAACCAAGATATTATTTACAATCATTGATCATGATCAACATTCAACCCTATGGTTGTGATAAGTCATCATTTTCACTGCTAGACACTCTGTTATCCCTTCACAGCAAGTCTGCTATGCAACAATAACCTACAACAAAAAACGCAGTGGAATGCGCAACAAACTGGAAAAATAGGCGTTCAATATGACATCGTATCTCACTGATAAAAAACTATTTTTAGAAACTGATAGAATTTTTTGTAGTTAAGCTCGTTATGAAGAAACACCTCTCTCAGTTTCTTTAAATTCATCTCCAGCTGGTCGGAATACGTGTCTCAAAAACATGTCTTAGACAAGAAATCATAAAAGATGAAAAATAGGGCTCACAAGTTCCTTCGAATATCCAAATCCGTGACACATTTTGCAAATCTAAGAGAGTTTTTTATTATTTGTTTTTTCCTTGACAAAAACATATCGGGGATTTTCAAAATACCTCTCCAGTTGGTCAGAAATCGATCTTGAAGTTGACCACTAAACCAGTAATTTGCGCAGTGCGACCTGTAGCTTGTGCACAGGAAAATCCACTGTGCGACAACCCATTGTGCAACAATATCCTATGCACAACAACCCACTTTGCAACTAAATCCAATGCGCGACAACATCCTATGTGTGACAACCTTCTTTGCATGACAACATCCTTTGTGCGACAACATACTCTGGGCGACAACATCCTCTGCGCGACAACATCATGTATGCGTTGTGCAGTGAATATTGCAGTGCACAATGAATTTTGCACCGCATAGTTGCAAATTGAAATGGGAATAAATAAATGATAACCTTCCTTTTGAAACTGACCATTGGAGATGTTAGATGATGCCAGGCATAAAAACAACATGGGTGCTGACATGCATGAATTTGAAAATTGTTGACAAACCTCTAACCTTAGCCATGAAAATCATGGTGCTAATAGTTGGCTCCAACAGGGATGCGATCCTCCCTGTGAGGTATCAAATAATAGTAGACTACGTGCCAATCCATTGAGCTTCTCACAAACTCAACTTTCCAACTGTAATTTGTAACCTGCATCCTCTGAAAACCCAAAACTGTATATGCTCCAAACTGAAATGTGAAACTAAGCTGAAAATGAAAACTGCAGATTGCTAAAAGAAATGCTCATAGTACCAAGATTATTCACACTCCTACCTACATGTTACACATTATTTTGGTCACCTTGATGATGATTACATAAACATGTGTTCAGGTTCCCAATATTATCTTTTTCCTGAGAAAAGAAACCTCTTTCCACCCTTGCAAGATGCATTTTTGGAAGGCCGTCGTAGGCTACTCCCTTTACACAGTGCGGAAATCCCTGATTTCCGCAGGCTGCACTATAGCCAGCTCGTGGGATGTCCGCGGGATGCTATATAGGTAGGTCACAACAACAATTTAAAACTAAAAGAGGAAACAAGTTATAGAAGCTTCTAGAAGTGGAATCTTCTGGAAATATGAGGCTGCGTCTGTATGGTTACGATCCTACTGACTTCTCTGATTTGATGGGATCATCCTCATCTCTTTAACCACTTCAACTTCTCCTATATAATGATAGGCTTCTCATGGAAAAGGTTAGAGGTACAAGAATAAATAAGAATAGAAAATTGATGAAAGAATAGGCTGAAGACTGTGTGAAGAATCCTATTTCAAGTGATGCTTGAGGTCTCCATTTGTCCATCAAGATTTTGTGAAAAATATTCATGCAAATGTCAGAGCAAATGTATGTCTGTGTCAGAAAAAAGGGCCACTGAAAGGAAACTTGTGACATCAAGGAGATTCGGTTGTATTTTCTACCTTTCATTAATATAATACGGTGGCACGTCTCTTTCCCATAAAATGATTGATATTTTATTACTTGACTCCTTGATCACATGTTTAGGTTGTCATTGAATTTCACTATTGCTGCTTTCATGTTGGTGGATTTATGTCATTGCAAATCTGATCTCACAAGAACATTGGAGTAAGGTAGGATCAACAAAGACATAAGGAAGCGATCCATAAGGTGTGTTATCTATTCCTTCTTTGGTAGTTAAATTCAATGATTGTAACCTAGGGAAAGCATCTTGTTCTGTCTTGTTTTGTTCTAGATCCAGGTGGATCTAAGGGGATTAGTTCATGTCCTCATATACCAATTTACCCATTAAAAAAATTGGCAACTCCACTGGGGAGAATACAACTTGATTGTGGTTTTTTGTTGGCCATTTTCTCATAGTCTATCTTTTACATTATGTTTCAGTTTCTGAGTCTGTGGGAGATCCAATTAGACTAATTGGATTTAAAATTTTCTTGAGACCCTTTGTCCTTTTTGAAAAAAATTCTATTTTGTGAAAGACTTACGCACTGCACCTTATAGGTGGATTGCGGAAACCTTCCATTTCCGCACCCTAGTGGTTTGTTTTAGTGCGGGATTTCCGCGACCTGCATGATTATTGTTCTACGGAAACCACTCATTTCCGCACTGTGTTATACTGCCTGCCCGCGGCGGCATTTGAAAACTTTTTGATTGGGTCTTGACCTCTACTGTTGCCCAATTTTTTCTTTAGTCAGCTGGAAAAGGGTTTTTAATACCAATTCTTGACTACTTCTGATTGTTTCAACTTGATCTTGATTGATTTCGGAGATCGAACACCTCTCTTTTGATCTTTTTCTATTTTTGTTTTTTATTTTTATCGAAAATGATATAATCTCCGGACTTGCGTCTGAGTGCTTGATTGATTAAAATTCTTCATTTGGAGTTGGAATTATAGGTTGGTTACACCTTCTATATTGCTTAATGATCGGAAAACCATTTTCTTTTTTACATTTGAAGAAACCTTTTTTGGTCATTTTGTGTTTTTATCTTCATTGAAAGATAGATTTGGGTGCTTGTTGAGTGTTTTATTTTCATTGATTGCTCATCATTTCTTAGTTCCGTCCCTGTTTGGTTTTTTGAAAGGAAAAAAATAAAGCCTTTTACATCTTTTAGGTGATCATTTATGCATAAAATATTGGCATTCAAAAATTTTGAAAAAGAACAAATAGTGAAATTATATCTTTTATGATTGTTTGGTACTACATTTAAAAGAAGAGAATTGTACATCATAGTTTGCATTGTTCCATAAAAATTATTTCTCCCTACTATAGATAGAATTCATCGAACGAAATTTTGCATCATTCATTTCATTTGGGTCAAAGTCTCACATAACATTGGTTTCATTCTCGTCTCCCTCTGTAGTAACAATAACTTTTAATAATATTGCGAAACTCTAAAATTCAACTAGTAACTTTTTCTAGGGCTCTTTTTACACCAACATTAGCTAGGCTAGGGCTTTAGAATAGGCAATGAGACACACTCTCCAAAGCATGAAACACACCATAGTATCTTATGATAGGGAGTGGTCAAATCCATTTGCAACATTTTGTCCTAGGAATCCCTTCTCACACAAGGGTCAAACCTGAGGTCACATTGAGATTGGCATAGTCACTCACCCTGCTTTGTTGGTCTCAGTGTAGATATTGCACGTATTATGGGGGTCACTTGAAGGTATACCCATAATTATGAGTGGAAGCTTCTCAAGTTGATTTCAGGCTCCATACCCTGCCCTTGAGTGTGGATCGGACTATCGACTATTCCCCCAGGAATCACTATTGTTTGTGGTAACTTTAGTAGTCTATGTTCTTAGGGTATTACACAAGGTGACTATGGAGGGAAAAGTCTCCATGGTACCTGGAATCAACATTGGCCAGACTCACTCAGGCTCCTTGGAGGGTATACCCACGATTATGTGTGGGAGCTTGCACAAAGGTGTAAGTCCATTAAACAGATCGTCAACGTAACTTTTCCACCCTAGCTCAACCCCTTCTTGTCGACGTTGCGATGTTGGATTTCATCACCAACTAGTGACTTCGGAATAGGAAGGTTTTGTTTGCTTGGTTTTTTATTCCTAGATTTTACTAGCGCATGTTGTTTGTTTACTTAGTTGGCCATAGATTTTTTCTATAGATTTTTTGGTTTTGACAACATAGACCCTCCCCGTCGTTCACGCAGGGTACAGGGACTTCCACCGGAAAACATGGAAGATTCTACCCCTATACCCCCTCACACATCAGAGGGCCCTCCTCAACAGAGTGAATTCCAGGATACCAACGTAACACAAGAGGAAGGTTCAGCCTCTTTGGAAAGTTTTCAAATTATTTCCGATTCTATGGAAGCTTTCCACATCCCTCTTGGATATGAAAGATGTTTTCTCCGGATGAATTATGTCAGGGAACTTATTGTTGTTTCTTCTGGAAATCTAACTAAAACTTTTGGAGCTGACGATCCTTTCTGGACTACTGACATAGTTAGAATCCCACCTCGTACAGTACGAGACCTTTATGGGTCAAGGGTAGGAGCAGATATACCCACCATCGCTGAGCTACCCGAGATGTCTTTCATCCTCATAGTCTCCCTAGGTCATTTTTCCAGTATAACTGCCTATCGCTTTGCTGGCTTAGAAGCCCATTTAGTTAGACCTCATTCAACCATCCCTTTTCAAATGGTCCACTCTACAATTCTTCCTCGTGCTACAGCTATTCCTACCGGGAATATAGTGGTTAACCATGCTCCCATTGGTACACCACGTTCTGCTATACCTACCCCTTCTCTTCCCCGTGGGTATCATGCTTTGAATTCTTCTGCTTCCATCCATACCCAAATTCCATTCGGAGTACCACTTGGGAATAAGACCTCTTATGGTTATGTTCCCATGCCTTCCCAAGTCCTCTCTGGAGGGTCTTATCCACCTCTTCATGGCGGATCTGGCCCTAGTGGCTCTAATCCAATTGGTAGCACTCATCATCTATTCACTTCCGGTTACCATATTCCCGCTGGGGGGCAATCTTATGTCGGGGGGCAACCTCAATCCAAGGGTCACGCTCAAATTAGGGTGCCTCCTCCTTATGGAGGACATTCTCAGGTTGGAACTTATAATTCACAATCTGGACCGAACACATCAAACTTGTTAGCTCACCTTTGGAACCTTCAAGCTAACCCACAACCCTTTGGGGGAAAACCTTCTCAAACCAATGTTTTGGTACCCCCGAACTACGGTCAACCACATCTAGGTTCTTTGTATCCCACTTGGGGCCTGAATGTTCAGTCCAATACTCCTTTCCAAGGGAACATCCCTAACCAACCCAACCCCACGGGCTACATGCCTCCACACCAATAACCGACTCTGCCCGGATCTTCGCATTATATGAAAACTACTTACGGTCCTACTGGTATACTGACGTGACTTCCTCCCTAAAGTCACCAATACCCTCACGTGAATAGACAGTTACCCTTTTTGGCCACTTTGGACCTCCTTGATCTGTCTAGAATTTTAAATGACCCTATCCGTCACTCTCCTCAGTGGCCCGTCATACCGACCAAACTCCCATACGACATTCCTAAGTTCGATGGTAAACTAGGAGAGGATCTGAACAATCATGTCATGACTTTCCATCTTTGGTGTTCATCCAAATCTTTGATGGATGACTCCATTCGATTACGTCTTTTTTAGCGAACTCTCACAGGTTCAGTCGTGAAGTGGTATATAGAACTATCACGAGGTTTCTTCACCGATTTCAATACCCTAGCTATGGATTTCCTCACTCACTACTAGTTGCCAATCCATTATGAAACGAGGACCGATATTTTGAGTTCTTTCAAGAAAAGTAAAGCCACTCATATCTCTGATCACATTCATGAGTGGAGACGAAGACGTCGTCTAATCAAACTCGATCTTCTCGATCAGTTATTGGCAGAATGGTTCACGAAATCCTTCGTGAATGACATATCTAAAGACATTTCTATGGGTGGAGTTGTCAAAAAAGAACTAGCAATCAGTTGTGCCAAGTATCTCGATCTTGTTTATTCACAAATAGGTACTCTTTATGATCTTCTCCCTGATGTAGCTCATCCTTATACCACAACCACCTCAACGACCCCAACAACTTCTCATGCCACTGACGATGTGACAAATACTTTCCATTCTCAACCTCAGTCTGCACAAACCTCTCACACCATGCCCAAATCCCATGCTTATAATGCTCAAACTGCTCTGACGCCCACCCCTCCCACTGGTAAAAATTTAGAAGTGAACGTCGTCCAATCAACTCCCATCGGTAAGAATAAATGTAAAAAAGGGAAGGGTAGGAATAAGGAGAATAATAATAACAACCCGTAATCTAATAAGGCCAAGACACAACCTGTTGAAGATAAGTATAAATGCAAACCTCACTATCCTTGCCTTATCTGTGGTGATGATCACTACACGAAGGATTGTCCGAGATGTGCTAAGGTCACGAAGTTCCTCCAAAGGACCCCAAAACCTCCTACCCCTGTCGTCTTGTCTCAAACCTTCCCTTCTCAACAACAGACTCAATTGGTCATCCATGATCAACCTTCTTCCTCCACCACCTCCTATGTACTTATGTGTAATGGTGATTCAAAGAAGAATGACATCACACTTACCACTCGTGCCAAATATTACCCTTCCTTCAAGGAGAAATTTCATGATATACCACCTTCATTGGTTCAACAATCTCCCTCGGCTCCACCTTCCAACGGTCCTCTTCATCTCGAATGACCAAACCCCGATACAGTCCTTTGCCCTCCTCCCAAGGGCATGGTTTGAAAGTCTGATTTCAAACCTCATGCGCATGCTGCCTAGAACTACAGTATAGTAGAAGATCTGGCACAAGCACCATCTGCGATGTCAGACCTCGAAGTCCTTCAGAGTTGTCCTACACAACAGAAGGCACTATTTAAATCTATCGGTGGAATCGACCCTACAGATACAAATTTAATAATATTTGACTTGGAATATCACATTCCAAGGTTACCCCCTCAACTCGGATTCCAAATACAAGTTGTTGTCTCTGACAAGAACATTTGTAGAACAATTATTGATGAAGGTTCTTCAACGTGTGTCATGTTTATTGCTTGCTGGAAATCCATCGACTCTCATCCCTTAACTGAATAACACAACATGCTCAAAGCCTTTAATGGCTCTGGCTTTAAACCTTATAGTGTCCTCCCGTCATTGCCTATTACATTAGAAGGCAAAATGGTCAACGTTGAAGTCAAGGTCTTTGATGCTCCTCTCAATTACAACCTTTTATTTGGCCATCGCTGGATCGATTCCATGCGTGTAGTTGTGTCTACTCTTTTCCGCATCGTGTGCTTTCCACATCAGGGAAAAGTAATTACAGTAGACCAATTGGCCTTCTTCAACTCTGACACACGTACCAGAAATGTACCTTTCATTGCAAAGACACCCCCTAGATATGAGAATGTCGACGTGGGTTTACTAAAATATTCCACTCTGATGGGTACTTTCCCAATCCCACCACCCGACGTTCCACCTCCTTTGGTTGCCTCAATTAACATGATCTCCACCTCTACTCATGAACTTCTCGAGTCATTTGACCCATGGATAGTACCCAAACCTGGTGATTATCTCAACTACGACAACCAGATGCCTTTAAGCCCGGTTGAATCTGCTTACCAAGACATTCATTTAGCTGACCCTTTTACTCCTCCTCTCAGAGATTCATCTCCTGACCCATTCCACATCACTTTTCCCATAGACGAGATGATTATGTCAGTTATTTCGATGGAAGATACCCTTTGGTATGATGGACATCATCGTTCCATTCTCTTCCTCGAACAACACACACTCGAGAGTTACCAACGGATCTTGACCTCGTCGCCCATTGTCGTTATTGCTTCGGTTCCTGACTCCACACACGATATGTTATATGAAGGGAACTTAAGTAATATTTCACCCACCATCCCCCTCAACATCTCTATCAAACCTGGAGTTATTGAAAATGTCCATATCGGATCTTCTTGTTCCACCAAGGAGGTTGTCACATATAAGTCACTTTTCCAAGAATTTTGTGACATCTTCGCATGGAGCTACGAAGAGATGCCCGAAATTGACCCCAATATTGTTGTACACGAAATCAAGATGTAACTGGGCGCCAAACCCGTCTGGCAAAGAATTCGTCTGGTCCACCCCCGTAAAGCGGCTGCTATCAAGCTTGAAGTAGAAAAACTTCTTAAAGCTGGATTTATGTATCTAGTGGCTTTGAGTGATTGGGTATCCAATCTAGTTCCGGTTAACAAGAAATAAGGTACGATATGTGTCTATGTTGATTATAGGGATATCAACAAAACTTGTCCTAAGGACAACTTTCCTACCCCCTTCTTTGACCAAATCGTCGACGATTGCGCCGAAAGTGAAATCTTCTCTTTGATGGATGGTTTCTTCGGATATAATCAGATCAACATCTTACCCGTGGATCAAGACAAAACCGCTTTTATTTGTCCTTGGGGAACTTTTGCTTACCGAAAATTGCCCTTCAGTTTAAAGAACATCGGTGCAACGTTTCAACCTACTATGTCTTATTCTTACCATGATATTAATCACATTGTACAACCATATTTAGATGACCTACTAGCACATTCCATGCATCGTAGTGATCATCCTGCCCACCTCCGAGCCATTTTCCTTCGCTATCGGTTCTATAACCCACACAAATGTTTCTTTTGTATGGATTCTGACTAACTCTTAGGCTTTATTGTGTCACGTCAAGGGATTAGGGTAGATCCTTTGAAGGTTGAGGTGATTCTCAATCTCCCTCCTCCTTCTTCACTTCACTAGCTACAAAGTTTGCAAGGGAAGGCAAACTGTCTACATCGTTTTATCCCAAACTATGCCGAGATAAAACTTGGATTTACTCGACTATTAAAGAAAGGCTCTGAATTCGTATGGGACACCACTGCCAACAAAGCCTTCAACGCTTTGAAATTGACTTTAACCCGTACCCCACTGATTTTCCCGTCCGATTATAGTCGATATTATTTCCTTTATTCCGCTGCTTTGGATTCAACCATCGCCATGGTTCTAGTCCAAGAAGACAATTCTCACGACGAACATGTCATTTATTTTTTGAGTTGGATTCTCACGACTATCGAAGCCAAGTATTAAAATTGGCCTTGGCAGTTGTTCAAGCTGTCCCATGTTTCTAACACTATATCCTTTTATGCAAGACCACCATGATTTTCGATTGCAACCCTATGCAACACATTCTTACACGCCAGTTGCTAGGGGGGAAATACTCCAAATGGATTGTGATACTCCAGGACTTTGACTTAGAGTTTGAACATGCTAAGTCTAAGAAATCCTTGGTGTTTTCCGAATTGATATGTGACCTTCCCTGTTCTGAGACGAAAAATGTAGCAGAGGATTTATTACCTGATGAATCCCTTTTTTGATTAGTTCCGATGACCTTTGGTATGGAGATATCATTATATATCTCCAAACTCAAACTTTTTGACCCGATTTTCCTAGTACTGATCGTCGTCGCATACATTACCAAGCTTGTCAATATATCATCCTCGGTGATACTCTTTATCATCATGGAGTTGACTCCATTTTTCGATGATGTCTCACTTATGATGAGGCTGAGAAAGATTTGAATGACTTCCATTCTGGAGCATGTGGTGGTCACATGTCTGGGTATGATACTGCCCAAAATATATTACGAGCTGGGTATTTTTGTCCTTCTCTATTCAAGGATTGTATTATTTCCGTCCAAAAATGCCACACTTGCCAAACATACAACAACAAAATAAGATCTCACCCCACTCCCTTACATCCTATAGTTTCTATTGGAACCTTCACTAAATGGGGCATCAATTTCATGACATGTCACCCTCACTCGGCCGGGGGGCATGAGTACATTATTGTATCCATAGATTATTTCACGAAGTGGGCTGAGGCGATGCCTACATTCAACAACACAGGAAAAATTGCAGCCCTATTCATCTTCAATCACATTATTACACGATTTGGAATCCCACAGGCTATCGTTACCGATCACGGTAGCCACTTTCGAAAATTTATGATGTCTGAGCTTACGAAAAAGTTGGGTCTTCAACATGAAAACTCAACCCCCTACTATCCACAAGCCAACGGCCAAGTCGAAGCAATAAACAAAGTAATTATTACCATGCTTCGATGGATTATCGGAATTCACAAAACTAGTTGGCACACGATGTTTTTCTCAGCATTGTGGGTCTATCGGACATCCGTGAAGTCAGCCCCGAGGTTTACACCCTTCCAATTAGTGTATGGTTTAGAAGTTGTTCTACCGATTGAATGTGAAATTCCATTGTTAAAACTAGCCATCAAACTTCTCCCAAACACCTCTGCTGAGGAGGAACGTCTATTGTATCTTATGCAATTGGACGAAACCCATCACGATGCCACCCTAGTTACTGAAACCTAGAAGAAACATGTAAAATCCTAATATGAAAAACATGTCAAGCCACACATGTTCTCTGAGGGTGATCTAGTTCTCCTCTATGAACAAGATCATGATTTGCTAGGAGCCAAAAAATTTGAGGCTATGTGGCGAGGCCCTTATATTGTTAAAAGAGTGTTGGAGAAGGGAGCATACAAGTTAGTATATTATGATGGCATTCCTTTGAGTGAACCCAGAAATGGGCTTTACTTGAATAAGTACTACGCTTAGCCTATCTCTGCATAAGCACTTGTATTTTTACTATATCATACTCTTGTGTGTTACTTTAGTGTGTTTATGCTATTTGAAATTTACCCCTTGCTACTTACCCTACATTTTTTTTGGTCTCCAGATGTCGGTGTTTTTGCTACCTTATATTGGCTTTGCCGATGGTGCTAGCCATAGTACCCAGAATTTAGCTTCTGCTAGTTAGGCAATCTATGCACCCTCAAACAAACTTATTTGTCTACAAGGTGTTTGTCTCAGTCGAGCGACCAATAATATCATAGAGTATAGCACTGTCATCGAATTATTGACTAGTGTTATTTCGCTTGGGATTCGTCGCTTCATTATACGACTTGATTCGAAGCTAGTAGTACTACAATTAAACAATGTCTATACTATCCGAAGCCCTACTCTGTTATGGGTATATTTATGAATCTGCCTCTTGAAACGTCATCTCGATTATATTGAATATCAACACATTACTAGATGTCTAAATACATTAACTGATACTCTAGCTAATTATGTATTAGACATACATTTGAGACATTTGT